>ML793345.1:167019-194035 GCA_009831015.1 Picea engelmannii | reverse complement strand
ATCATTATAAGTTTAACATAGTTCCACCAAAGTTTAAAAAAATACTAAAATCTTGCATGCAGCTTGAAGATTGAAAGAATTAACTCACTAAGAGCACACAACACATTTACTAAAGGAAATAATAATCCACACAAAGATGACGCGTAAGATGTGGAAATGAGTCCCCATGAAGAGGTGCACTATTAGTGTGGAACACTTCTTACAGGTTGCTCTCACATGTTCCACATTAGTTCCTCGAAGTTTAACATGAATGAATCTTCCTTTCCTCACAATTTAGGAATGGTTCTAGATAATGTGAAAATGTTGCAAAGACTAACAAGAGGAGGGAGTCTTAAAAATATGTGCATAGTGCTATAAGTTCAGAATTGTTAAGTGTTAATTGAGAAGAAGAGGTTCATATACTAACAAAACATGGTTGATAGATGAGATGTTGTTGCAATATGGGCACTAGGAACCAAGGTAAGGATAATATATATGTGTGGAAAGCCGCTAGTTGACACCATTGTTGGAAGAAGTGGAGCCAAGGTGTCGGGTGCCCTAGGATGGAGTAGATAGCCTAAAGATACCCCAATGTATGAAGAGATTTGTTGTTGAATGTAATGTCGCTACTAAAAACTACTAATGGGGTGGTGGCATGGATAACTAAAGGAACTCAAATGAAGTTGTGATTGTTAAAGCTATTTTCAAAGTGAATAACTGAACCACAAATGGATTCGATCAATTACATGTGAAAGTGAGGAACTATATTGATATTACTACAACAAAAAGAAGCCCTAGGAGAAGGGACATCTAGGTTTTCCCTAAGGAAGGATTTAGGTGGGAGAGAATGCTCTAAAAGAGAGCCATATTTGCAAAGAAAAAATGTTGAGACAAGATCTAGGAATGAGGTCACCTAGGGTTTGCACCTAAACAAGATCTGGCTAGGAGCATGTTCTCCAAAAGATAACTAAATTTTAAGAGCTAAGAGATCAAGAAAAATTATTAGAGAAGTTATAAAAGTTGGGTTGTCTAGAGATTTTACCTAAACAAGATCTGGGTAGGAAGGTGTTCTTGAAAAAAGAACCAAATCTAGAGAGCTAAATAGATGAAATGTAATTCTAAGAGAAGCCTTAGGAATGAGGTTGTGTAGGATTTGTGCTTATAGATTATTTGGATGGGAGGGAGTTCTCTAAAAAAGAACCAAATCTAAAGAAAAAGAGTTGAATAAAAATAGAGAAGCCCTAGTAATGGGGTCATTTAGTGTTTTTACCTAAACAAGATTTGGGTGAGAGGGTTTTCTCTGAAAATAAATAGATCTAAGAAGTAGTGCATGTGGGTGGGAGCGTTGCATCAAAAAACCAATGTTACAAGAATTACCAATTATGTTGATGTTTCTAGGTGGGATTTGAGCCAATGGAAACCATAAAACCGCCCAGAGTAGTTAGAGTGGAGGGGGAGGCCTCAAGGAGTCTAGCATTGTATGAAATGTAGATACTCATTAGGTATAAAACTACATGAACCAATGCACAATGTGCTAGGAAGAAAAAGTCTAGTTTCCACGATGGTATGGTAGATACATGTAGAAATAATGACATCATGTTTCAAACGTTATATGTATAACCATGTATTGATTAATTGTCGATTGTGTGGTAACTACATGAGGAAATAATGACACCATGTTTCAAGTTGTATATGTGTAACCATTATTTGATTAGTTCATATCCTGTATGTTTCTCAATGGATGCCAGTATGGTAGTTGTTGGATGCTTTTGCTCAACCTTAACATGTTGGCATTCTAGTCATTTAGCAATGTATTCTACAATCTCCTTCTTCATCCCAAGCCAATAATATATCTTTCTTACAGTTGTTATCATTTTCTAATAACATGGGTGACTTGCAGAAGGATTTTGTGGAACTCATACATTCTAATACTCCTTAATTCGACTAAATTTTGGATGTACAACATTTTTTTGTATATCAACAACCCATCCTTTGTTAGCTAATATCCTTCATACTTATGCCATATTGGCTCTTTCTCTATGCCCTCCTTTATGAACTTCAAGTTTTCATCACCTTGTAGGCCATTTCTAATTATGTTCCTTATGTCTTACTCACATACACTAGATGTTGCTAGATGTATTGTCTGCATACTCCGAATAAGTGCATCTACTACTTGATTTTCCTTTCCTTTAATATGTTAGATTTCAAAGTAAAATTCGCTAATGAGAGCCATCCACCTGGCCTGTCTGGCATTTAAACAGGGTTGATCAAACTAGTATTTTAGCCCACTATGATTTGTCATTAATACAAACTTCCTTCCAAGCAAGAAGTGCCTCCACATCTTCAAGGCATGCACACTGGTTTCAAGCTCCAAATCATGAGTAACATAATGTTTCTCATGCTCATTTGTTTTCGTAGATTCATAGTTGTTTACATCCCCTTCTTGCATGAGAACTCCACCAACCCCTTCCTTGCAAGAATATGTGTAAACTAAAACGTCCTTATCTAGACTTGCAATATTTAAGACAAGTGCATTAGTTGATTTTTTTTTAGTTGTTGGAAACTTGCTTCACATTCTGTTGACCATACAAATTTCACTCCTTTTATTTGTAATGAAGTGATTAGATGGCCAATCTTTCAAAATCCTTGGATGAACCTTATGTAGTACCCAAACAATCCCATAAATGATCTTATTTATGATACATTCTGAGGAGAAGGACAGTCCATGATTGCTTTAGCCTTCTTAGGTTCTACTACAACTTCTTCTTATGAGATCATATGGACCAAGTAATGGATCTATCTCTGGAAGAAATATTACTTGATGTATTTAGTGTATAGTTGGTGCTCTCTCAATACTTGTAGCACTAACCTAAGGTGCTCCTCATGCTCTTCCTTGGTCTTACAATAAATCAAAATATCATCAATAAATTCTAAAACAAACGTGTCCAAGTACTTATTAAGGATACTATTCATCAGGCACATAAATGTAGTTGGTGCATTGGTAGCTCCAAAGTGAACCACCAAAAACTCATAGTGCCCATACCTTGTACTAAATGTAGTTTTATAAATATCATCATCCTTGATTCTGACATGATGATAAGTTGACCTCAAATCTATCTTATAAAATAATGTGTCCCTTCTTAGTTGATTGAAGAGGTCATTGATCCTCGGAATCATATATTTATTCTTGATGGTCATGTTTTTAACTATCTATAAAAAAAGCATAGGCTAAGAGTACCATCCTTCTATGAAAAATGATGTTGGTGCTCGCCAAGGGGACACACTAAGTATGATATATCATTCTTCTAACATTTCTTTTAGTTGTGTTTTTAACTCCACTAACGTAGGTTTTCTCATCATGTAAAGTACCATAGATACATGTACTACTCCTGGCATAAGCTCTATGGAAAAATCAATATCTCTTTTGGGAGGCAGACATGGTATTTCCTCGAGGAATATATTTGTAGTGATATAGAACTTCATGGTCTTAAACTTTTTGTTAAATTTAATACATGTATGACATACAATGGACATCCCTTTCTACAATGGTTATTTAGTTGTAGTGCTGATATTTTTCTTACTGATGATTAGGTTTTTGTTTGCCTTGTAAGACCCTTTTATTTCCTTTAGCATCTCTTCACATTCCATGGTCTTATTAAAATAACTTCCAACTTAACTTTATGTGTTTCCAACTAGTCCCTAACAATCAACATATCATATGACCCAAATGGTAGTATATTTAATATTTCTTGTGTGTGTAGTCCATTTACAAGGGCTTCACCTTGTTGACCAACATCTTATCATGTTCATGCATAAAGGGGGTTTTTAAATTGTAAAAAATAAATTCAATATAATGTAGGTATTGTGGGGGGGGTGTGGGGTATCGGGGGGTTTGTAAATATTGGGGTGTATAAAAAGGGGTATCTAGTAAAAATAAGGGTTTATTTTATTGGAAAGATGTATTGGGAGGGGGGTTCCAAAAAGGGACTTTTGAGGTATTTATCAATAACTAGTCAAATTAGGGGTATTATTTGATATCCCATGAACGTGGGTGCTATGTCATAGGTTCATTCACTGAAGATATTGTGATTCCATTAATCTCAAACTAACATGCTTCCTCTACTTCAATTATTTTTCTCTTGGTTCTTGTGGCTAGCTAAACCAACCATGACTAATTTGTATGCTTTCTTTTCCATAAAACATATGCCTCAACAATTCATGGTGCAACGCAACTGAGGTTGGAACAAGGATCAATCAAAATTGAAATATATCATTCCATAAGTATGCCTTCCATATCCACCACTGACAATTGTTAATCTGCTTGTCGATTCCCGAAGATTGTGTATATTTGGGGTCCACTTATGGCTACGTCATCAACATTGGTATCCTCCTGCACATTTTAGATCCTCCTATTATCATTCTTCCTATGAGGAAAATCTATTAATAGGTTTTCTTCTCCACGTCTCCAACATTTTAATTGTCCTTTCTTATTTTCCTCTATCTTTTCCTTTGTGGGTTCTATTGGTCTATTCCCTCTCCAAGAGGGATAATTTTGTTGATGCATACTTTATATACAAGCGGGAATGGGCACTCTTTCCTGGATTCTTATACCATTATGATTTAAATCATTTATTTTCAAACCCAATCTTATCCTTCCTCTTCTACTGCTTGTGAGGCTCATGGTTATTCTTTGACTACTCATAGAAATACTTCTTCGTTCAAATCATGTCATAAAGTGATTTGGGCTCATTGAATTCAATTATATCCTAGAAGGACTATGGAAACCCGATGAGAAAATGTTGTAGTTTTATAGTCCCATCTTTTATGTACGAGACATACCTCAACAATTTTATGAACCTTTTAAAATACTCATCCATGGTGAGTTTTCCCAACTTATGTTTATGTAACTCCTTGATATTGCCATCATAGTATATTTTCGATAGATACGCCTTCCTGAAATACTTCTCAAATTTGTTTCAAGTCAACGTATTCTCATTGATCCCTTTGACATTCTTAAGGTCGGCCTGCCATATGGAAGCCCCTCCATTTAGTCTAAATATGGCTACCCTTTCTTTCATACTCCCAGAGTAATTGTGCACTTAAAAATATTTCTTCAATCCTACCATCCATGTTTCTACTTCCTCACTGTTTTTTACTTCTCCATTAAATGTGGGTGGTTTTTCCTTCTTAAACTCCTTAGATAGGGAACTCTTGGAGTGTTTCTTCATGATTTTACTATGGGTACCTGAACGAGTCTCATTACTGGATAGTATTTCAGAAGTGGGGGTCCTCTCATTAGAGGAATTTGTTAAAGAGACTTCACCAGATGTGATCCTCTTATCATTATTTTTCCTTTTCTTTGAGTAAATTTTCCCAGCATTGCTAACTGTTGGCCCATACTTTTGGATCTATGATGGACATTGCAACTTCCTGAAGTGATTTTTTTTTGCATTGTTGGAAATTGGCCCTTGTTGCAACTTATTTTTGTGTTTTTAGATAAGCTTTATATAAATATAGCATTCAACTATATATGCTTCTCTTGTTCTCTAATGATCTTCTCATTATCATTCATATAGCTTTGAAGTTAATCCTTCATACTTCTCACTGTCTTGGCCAATTCTGGAGGATTTTCTATAACCCTCCTCTCATCTAATTCCTCATCTCTAATTCATAAGGTTTCTTTTATGTCATGTTGTACCATTATATTGTTATTTTCTTCACTTTATTGGGTCTTATAAGTGTTGAAATAACAAGCCATTATTAGCTTATCATGGCATGGAAATATAAATACACACACTTGAACTTAAAATGGGTTTTTATTGGCCTATAGTGTCCCAAAGTAATCACCTGATTTTGCAATTCGAACAAAGGATTTTTATTCAAAGGCAAGGTGAATTTTTGTACTATGGTGGGACAAGTGGAACAATTAAGAGAAGAAACTTGGATTAGGATATCCACATGGAAAGCCTCATCACCTACCACATGGAGTTTGAGAGATACAAGTGGTCATATTTATCTGAAATACTACAGAGAAAGAAAAAAACAACACATGATATGAGTAAGAAAAATGAGTCATTCATCTTAATTAGTAGAATAGGAACCCTTTATATAGGATAGGATAAAAATACAATGGTTATGATAAAAGTGCACCAGTTCTAACTAGCCAACAACTAGAAAAGGTATGAAACCCTAACAACTATCTTAGTTGACCATATCTTCGTCCTTGGGACTTGTGCCCAACCTCCCATGTAGAGATACACTTCGTCTAGCCTTTGTGGTAAAGTGTGATGCATCTCGAATGAGGTGCACATTTGTGGTAGCACCACACTAGTCTCCCTCCATATGTGTTCTCTCCTCCTTATGGAGTGCACCTTCCAGCCTGCCCAATTCCTGCTCATTTAAGCTTGGAAGTGTCTCGACTTCCATGAGAAACTGGGGAAACCACTAAGACATGGAAAACTGTGATATCCATTTAGCTTGGGATGGGACTTTACCCTTGTGATCCAATAGAAAGGAAGTGTGTGACTTAGTGCAAGTAGTGGTGGTGTTTGTATCTAGCACCGTGTCCTAAAGGAGAGGTGGTTGGAAATTTGGAAGGGAGGCTCAAAGAGTTTGAGACTGTTCACATTTACCACATCATGAATACCCAATTGTGGTGGAAAGTAAAGGTGATAAGCATCTCCAACTTGTTGTAGAACTATGTGAGGATGATAGCTGAGGGGTTTCAAGTTCTTATAACGCTAGGACTGAAAGCATTGACGCTTCATGTGAAAGAAGAAAACAACACAGGATATGAGTAAGAAAAATGAACCATTCATCTTAATTAGTAAAATAGGAAGCCTTTATATAGGATAGGCTAAACATACAATGGTTTTGATCGAAAGTGCACCAATTAGAACTAACCAACAACTAGAACAGGTCCCAAACCCTAACAAATCTCTTAGTTGACCAATTCCTAGTCCTTGGGAATTGTGCCCAACCTCCAATGTAGAGATACACTCCATCTGGCCTTTGTGGTGAAGTGTGATGCATTTGGAACGAGGTGCACATTTATGGTAGCACCACACTAGTATGCCTCGAGGTGTGTCCTCTCCTTTTTGCAGAGTGCACCTTCCAGCCCAATTCCTTATTGTTTAATCCTAGAAGTGTCTCGACTTCCATGAGCAACTGCGAAAGCTACTAAGACATGGCGAGTTGTGATAGCCATTTAGCTTGGGATGGAAGTTTACCCTTGCGATACACAATGTGCGCCCCAAGCCTTGCACTGGTTGGGTATCTAATCCAACCATCGCGTCCAAGTCTTGATATGTGCTTCCCCATTGCCCAAACGTAGTCTTTTTTGTCTACATCTTCATCACTTTGTTCAACTCCAAGGACTAAGACAAGTGTCCACCCTTTCCTCGCTATTGTTTCCAATGTTCAAACTCCACCAAGAAGTCCCTCTAGATCGTCAAATAATTGCGCTTCCAAACCATTGCGCACATACTTATTATATCGGTCCACAATGTCATACATATGTACGACCACACGAATCAAGGAATCCACACCTTATTGTCCTGCAAGGTCATGTCAAGATGAAATTTTTCCATCTTCTCTATTGCCTGCTCCAAGTCGCATGAAGAACATCCAAAAACTCCTATTATTGTTTCCTTTGCATGTCTCAAAAAATCCATCGTGCACTCGTCTCATGTCATCTCGACAACTACGACCATGTCATTCATGTTCCTTTATACACTGTTAATTTTGTTCAATCAAGCTACACACTAACTTCCTTGGCCAATTCTTCTTCACTCCTCGAATGAAAAAAAAAATCTCTCATAGAATCAATGTATCTATGCGATTTGTGATGCATGGAAGCTCTGTTTCACCCTACCAACTCTCAATGAACTGTCCAAGATCTTCAATACAAACAAGTCACCAAGGATCTCCATCTGCCTCTTGGAACGAAATGATTGCTCCACCAACTGCTCCATCCTCGATTCTCCATGGTGATGGCTAAGTCTGCATGAATCAAACTAACTATTGTTGAAGTGACTCACCACTAAGGCCTCATCATGCCTGCAAACAAATCGTCCCAACTCCCCCCACAGATCTGTGCGAAAGTCTCATCTCAAGCTTCGTTCCAGCCTATCAAAGGGTGCCTCAATGTGGCACAACATCACCATCCAGGTGTGCCCGAATGATTTACACTCATGTCGTTATTCTTCCTTCAAATTTCTTTGCGCCAAGTGAAGAATGTGATCCAAGAGAATATGCCTCTCCAAAAGGGTTTCTCATTCTATCACTGAATATTCGTTCTAACCTACTAATATCTTCACAAACTAATCCCAATCACTAGCACCCAAATTCGTTGGTCCAACTTGTTCAAGCCAAACTACTTTGTGCCCAACTTTCACACCTCCACAATTTTGTCTTTGCTCTCCTTGTTTATCTTTGCACCAAGGACAAATCCACACTTCTTTCATTTCCCAAATCATTTGATGTTGTGGTTGGTTCCTTCATGGATTCCTCCATGACTCAATAGAAAATCACTTCATTTTGTACAACAAAGTGTAGAGTCCCACCAACAATGTAATCTTTCCAACAACTCTGTGCATCTTGGCGCAAAGTTTTCCTGGCAGCGAAGTGCATCTAAATTTTCGTCCAGATGTTGAACCACCAACCCAACAACACAATCTACACTTGAACTTTCCTCAAGTGATGATCTCATGATCCACCTGGCTAGTTCATTCGCCATTGGATCCCCCAACCCATTCTCCAAGTTCTTCATCTTTGTCCAATGTTCAAGCCAATCATCCCATCACTACCTTATGTGACCCGTCTCATCCATTCAAGTGACTCCATTGAACGACTTGTCTCACCATACTATGAGAACTCTGACTCACCCCCACTGTGACTTATTTACATTCAAATTGGTCAATTGATTATGTGATATAGTCCACACCGTCGTGAAATCAACCAATTTGACCCATCTATGGCCTTTGGTGAATCTTAGTTTCTGGTGGTGCATGACAACTTTGCAACCCGAAGTCATGCCCTTCCATTCTATGTGTTCCTCCACCTGGAAAGCTTCAATCATGAAGTCACAACGAACACTTTTCCTACTCCTTAGGTAAACTTTGACTTTCCTTCCGCAACATGTCCTCATCCATCACCTTTTTCCAAGGAGTCTGCTCCATCTAACCTTGGATAGACTACCAGTTGAACGTGCTCACCATCCAACCACTTGTTCTTCCAATGCACCTTCTAGCTTGCAGATGAAACTGTTGTATACTCAAAGTCGCCAACCTGCGATGTGAACCAATTGGCATGATCATCGCCTTGGTTTCCTTTTATGACAAAGTAAAGGTGTTCCCCTTACTATAGTTTGTTGCATGAAAACTATGGTTGTTGCATTGTGAAAAAAAATCTCTGTTTGACAAACTGATGCATTTCCAGTTCAATGAAAACCCACCAGAAGTCCCAACTGGTTTTTTCACCAAACCAATCAAATCTCACAACTCTAACTCCATACAGCCATGTCTTAGTGCTACAACAAAATGTTGCAAGATTATTCTGTGGAAATATTGTCACAAAACCCTCTCTGCAATCTTCTCCCTAATGAAGCTTCCAACATCCAACTACCATGCCAAGCGACCTTATTCACTTTCTATCCTATTGTTGCATCGACGTTCTCCTCAAACAACCCAAGTCTGCGTCGAGACTGTCTCTATGATAGGTCATTAAACCTTGTGGAACCAATCACCAAATTTGTGCCCAAATTTTCTTCGTAATGCACTTCAACACCACTCACATCATTGCAGTAGTAGTTAGGAGCTCACCAAATATTCACCAAACCTTCTTCAAAGTCTCTGACAAACATGTTATGGTACCACCTATCACGAAGGTGACAAAGTGGTGAAGAGCTCACCAAGTTGTCTTCTAAGTTTTCTATGATACCACCTGTCATGACCCCACAATATATTTTCATATATCTTGATATCGTACACCTCATGAGGTCGTGCAACACCAGGATGGATCTCATTTGGTTGCTTGTCAACACCAAGGATACTTCGTCTGGACTACGTCTCTTCACCTAGAGCATACCCATACACCGTTTTAAGCTATAGGCAAGTAACACTCCTAATATGTCACACAGGAGAGTCTTAACACTTAGTCATTTAAGCATGCATCCATGAACATGTGCAACAAAGAAAACAATTGCGAAAAAAATAAGAGATGCAAAAAATATATTACAGATGGCACAAGACATGCCTAACACCCAGTTAAGTCTTATTATTGTGAAACATTTACAATATGAGAGTTGTTGGCTAGGTTTAAAACTTGGATAGAGTTGCATGACTCGCCTCGCCTCACCACACACTCATACACAGATTCCTCCCCACCCAGGCTCTATGTCGCAACAACTTTCACAAACCTTGTGATGCACCGCCATCGTCCACCAACCAAAGAATCATCATATCTTCTCTGTCGCAACACTTCATTAGGATAACACAAACATTGGTTCTACCTCATGGGATGCGTCACCCAGACCTATGACAAGACTTCCCCAAACTGCCCTTATGCATCCCACTCTTACCTAGTTTTCTTCCATTACTTCGCAACTCTACCTCCTTGTTCTACCTTGCCTCAAAACTCTACCTTAGTCCCTTGACGTGTTCCCTTGCTCCATGCCTTCAATCCTTCCTTGGTTGTGCACCCTTGTGTTCTTATATGGAATCCAAATGTCAACTTCACGAAATGTCATGTCCTTTGGGTGTGTTTTGCCCCTTTGTGGAATGGTGTGACCAAACAAATGAATGCACCCCTTCGCAAACCGACACACCCATGAAGTCATGTGCTCATAAAAACTTAGCGTCTTTTTTATACAAACACGCCTCAACCTTGGGGCACACTCCTCATTTTGATTCACCCCAACCTCTTTGGTGCACCCCTGCCTTGTGCACACCTTATCGAGCCAACTCGTCTTCCATCCCAATGTGCCCCTTCTCTTGGTTTCTTTTTCCCCATGCTTCGCCTCATGTTTGGAAATACCCTTGGCATTGTTTATGTGCCCAAGGAGCTCAATTTCCCAATTACTGAATCTCTTGAGTGTCGGAGTAACCCCAAATTTTGTCTCCTAAAGGACTTGGGCAAGGGTTCCTGTTTCCTTCTAGACGAGGACCTTACAATTGTTTTAATAAGAATTGTTTCCATATTTGTGCTAAATCCAAATGACAACGATATAATAGACACAAAAATAATAGATCGTCATATCAAAGGTGAAGTGGATCATGACGTTCATTATACAACAAAATAGAGATTGGAGTTACTTGAATTTTTGTATTCATATTGGATTTGTTTACTAGATAATATGCGATGAGCTTCAAACTTTTTCTTTAGAGTTCAAAGAAACAATAAAAAATCATGTTACTACAATAGAGGTGGAAAATACAGCAGCAACCTCAACCTCATCATGTTGATAAGTCATTTGATAACGAAGAGTTTTGAAAGATTTACAATGATAATTAAATTTGGCTATGTTCGTGAAAAAGGACAAACATAGGATGAGAAATTAATGTTTATTTGTCATATTAAATGACGTGCAACATATATTTTTAGAATGTGAGTGAAATAAATCATTCAATATTATGCAAATATTATTGTTGTAGAACTTTCCACATATTATGGTTTTACAAAAAAAAATGAATTTTTCTATTGTGTTTTGGATTGTTTCTTTCAGTTTTATATATATTGTTGTAACTTTTGAAAAATATAATGTATTTTTATAGATTTTTATCACAAAATCTCACTGCATGTTAAGTGATGCTTGTTTTTTCAAATTTTCATTGTATCTAACACGTAATAGTAGACAACCAAGATAGATTCATTTTAACCCCAATTCTGTAAAGCACTAAGAGGGATCAAATCCTTTTAGATGTAAATTTTCTTATCATTTAATATGGATCTATGTTAACTTTTGTGTCATTTGATAATGTAGAGCTTAGAACTCAACTTATGGAGATATGGGTATTTAAAAATACACTTTTGATTATTGTTAAGATATTTTTGTTTCAATTCTAATACTACTTCTATGTAAATATCATAGCTATAATATTTATATTTATGTATAGATCTAGTATTTTTATCTTTCACTGCTTCTATAATAGTTTTTATATTGTGTACATATTAAATTTCTCAATTTCAATTATGAAATACAATTTTATTTATGTTTGTATCAATATTTTCCTAACATATGGTATTACCATTTTTAACATAGTTACTGACTTAAGGATAATTGTGACCTCAAACCGAGATTGTGACCCCAAAAACCCATGTTTTTGCATCAAAAACACCAAAATAAAGCTCCTAATTGAAAAATAGTACTACTCGTAGCTCCTTTTCTTTTTCAAGGTCGAAATTACATCCTTTTGCAATCATGGTCTTAAAAGACTCATATTGTCTCCAACAAAAACATTAAAATCAATCCCCAAATAAAAAAATGGCACCAACAATAACACCACTTTTTAAAGGGTCAAAATTACAACTTCTTTGAAATAATGGTCATAAGAACCTATATAATTGTAAAAAAAGAACTTAAAATAAACCTCGAATTGAAAAGTAGCACTCCTAGTATAAACATGTCAGGGTCAAAATTTCAAATTATTTGAGACCTATCACCTTGACTACTAGTGCCCTTATAATAAAAATGTTAAAAACAACCCTAGAATTAGAAATAGATACTATCGATAGCACAACCCATTATTTATTGTCTTAAAACTGAAACATTCTTTAAAACATGGGATGAAATCCTTGTGTCATAGCAAAGAAAATTATTCAAAAGAATGAAACCAAAAAATGGAAAAAATAAATAAAAGTAAATATTTAAGAAAAAAGGAAAATTGAAAAAAAAAGAAAACGAAAAACGAAAAACTAAGTGAAAACATATGTTCTTAAAAAAAATATATATATCTAGTCGTTATTTTTTTGTTAGGATATTTAGAGACTTAAAAGTTAGTTAAGATCAACTTGGTATAAGGTTTTGTTAGGTAAACGTGTTTTTCTTTAGTATGCATTTGTATTTAGGTAATATAATCTATAAATTATTGTGCCTATTCCACTGGAACAGTTCGTCACAATAGATCTAATAAATAAAACTGAAATCTACACTATGAAGATTAAATTCTTTTAGATTCCAGAATATTTAGATACTTATTTTCTTCTTATGCTTGAAATAGATAGAATGCAGAAAATAGAGAACAGTAAAGTATAATCACACAACATCTGTAAGATACCACATAGAATAGAGGAAATCCTTACAAGATAAAACTCAGCTAGAAGGTGAGATTTCTCTGCTCTCCTTTATCTAGTATGGAAATAATGCAAGTACAAAGGATAAGGAACTCTCTTTGGAGTTCCCTGAGGTCTGTGGCAGGTTAAGCCGCTACATAATATTAAGCCTCTTTGTTATGCTCTCTAATTTCCCACTACCAATTGTTTTTCTCTTCTATGGAAAAAAATTAAATAAATACAATAACATAGAATGAAACCCCTTCTCCTCCTAGTGGCCTGGTATTTAAGATTGCTCGATGGCCATCTAGGGGTAGGTTTCTGACTTCCTCGACCCTCAATTGTGGTAGGGTTTTGAATCTTCTAGAATCATATTGGAATTATTCATGTGGATAGCCCCATCTTATTATTATTAAATATAATAATAATAATAATAATAATATGAGGAATATAATAATTCTCCTAAAACGGTCATAATAAATACTTATTGGAATAAATAATAGTAAAGAAGTATATAATAATTATCCTAAAGGGGGCCATAATGCTTGTATTTATTATAGATATTAGGGTAATTAAAGAGAATGGTAAAATAAGTAACTGTAAGTAATGGAGAAATCCTAAAGTATAATAAATAATTAAATAATTGACCCTAGGGATTGGGTTCTTTACCATAGATGGACTCTACATAAACAGGGAAGAGGATGAGAAAATGACATCTCTCCCTGTGGCACAACTCTCTTGGGATAAAGCTATAGAGAGGGTAAGGCTAAGGATTCACTAGCATGGTAGTAGATCGAAGGCTCGGGGTGACCTACTACTATAGAGTAGCAAGGTCTAGGGTTGGGTGAAGATTCGTCCCCCACATTGTGTTGCGGTTTTACACGTCAAGGATCAAGATATGGTTGTGTTTATGAAGACACCATGTTGCAGGTAAGTTGTGTTGTTCAACAAAGGTAAGTTCCTCTCCCCTTGTGAGATGTTTAAATTTCATTAAGTTCTCCTTGATTAAAAATTATTGGTTGTTGTATTGGATAATTTATGGATTTGTTTTTCTTGGTACTTGGGTCATTACACCATATGCATGAGTAATGGGGGTTGACATGACATCCTCTCGTACCATGGTGGTCAACACGACAGGTCAACTTGTGGGAGACATAGCATTTGCATAGGAACTCAGATTGACACTCGATATGCATCGTTGGAAAGGTCTCAGAGTGTAGAACATATTCAAGGGGATGTGGACAATTTCTAGTTACTAGAACCCCAAAAAACGTCGTTTAATGACTCAAAATGGCCCTGGAAGTTTCCAGACCCCAAGTTTTTTTTTGTTTTCTATTTTTTGAAAAAGTTCATGCATCCATTGTAAATTGTATTTCATTTGAATTATAAAAGTGAATCACTATAAGTAATTTTAATATTTTATTTTAAGTTATTTATTTTACATGCAACTTTCATTTATAAAGTAACTTCATTCTAAAAGTGATTGTCGCTTATTATATAAAAGTGGGTCACTTCATAAGAAATTGATTTGTAAAAGTGAGGTTATTAGCAGGGGTATCACCACATGAACCAACTTCTACTTTCCACGTGGCTCTTTGGTTACCATTCATGCCTTTTTTCAAACGGGAATAAATTTCATATCCAAAGTCTATTTTCAATGTCATTTTTATAAACAACCTATTTTTTGAGAGAATTCCATCCAGACCATCAGTTTCAGATACTAAATCCATATTCTCTACACATTTAATATGGATTCTCCAATTGATATTTTTCTTACTAGTACAAACTACTTCTCATGGAAATCCCATATGGAGGACTTATTAAGAAGTAAAGGACTATACTGAATTACCTTGGGAAAAGAACAAGAACCCATTTATAATAACAAATATGCCAAATGGGTTAATAGGAATGACGAAGCACATGGACTAATCGACATATCCATATATCATGATTTAAATTTTCACCTTCAAGGAATTAAGGGCCTGAATAAAGCTTGGGAAAAGATTAAAGTTGTGTTTGGTAAACACAATATTATTCGAGCTCACCAATTGCAAAATCAGTTAATGACTTTAATTCCCAATGATTTTCCTTGCATTGAAGATTCATTATCTAAGTTCAAAACACTTAGACTTTTGTTTATAGAGTTCCAACTAGATATGAAGAAAGATTGATGCATATATGTTATTCTCTCTAAGCTTGGCAGTGCATATTCTATTTTTGTATCTACCATTAATGCCAATAGAGAAGCTCTAGGGAGTGCTTATAAAAAATCATCTCTTGAGTCCTTTTGTGCGCCTCTAATTCAAGAAGGAGATAAGCTTGTTAGATCCAAGGTAGATCTAGGATTATAACTCTAAGGAGATAAGTTCGAAGGAAATTCTAATCCCTTGTGTGCATAGAGCAGGTTGTAGAGGTTGGAGATGAAACTTCATGAGTGCAACAACCAAGGCATACAAAGGACAACCTTAGGAAAAGGTATGTCATTCCATCATTTCTTAGTTTAATTGTGAATCAAATTGCTTGAATCCAAAGGAAATACATAAAATTCCATCCCATTGTCTGTCTAGAATCAATAGGAAGACCCTAGGGAGATATTACTATCCACCTGTGAGATTTTCTCCATAACAATTATCCCTTAGAGTGGAGACTATGGGGGGAGGTCATTGGGATGACAATTGGGGAGGTGGGGTTGTTGCAGTGGGAATTATGGGATCACTCTTTTGAGCAGAGGATATGAGGTAGGGAGGGAAAGAGGAGTAGGATGGATCATGAATCAAGGGGAATGGATGATTCCCATAATTGCTTCCCCCCCCTCAATGTTGTTGTTATGCACTAATTTTAGGGGTGAGCATAAGGGGAGTAAGGGGCATATCTTGGTGGGTTGGGATGGGAGGGTCGTGGGGCGTGGGAGAAATTCTAGGAATCATGAAGTCCACCCACACATGTTGGTTTTTTATTGTTATTTTTCTTTTCTTTTTTTAATTTAGTTTTTTGGGTGGGTTTATTTTTTATTCTTTTTTAAGTTTCTTATAAACGTTTATTTTTAATTTTTTTTAAATTCATTTTTTTTTATTATTATTTTTATTTTTTTGGCATCTTTAAAAATTAAAGTTAAAATGAGTGTAGAGGGAGATGTTTTTTTTTTCATTTTTTTTTAATTATGAATTTTTTTAATTTAAAATGTATTTTATAATAAAAAAGAAAATGATTAATATTTTATTTTTATAAAACTTGTTTGCTCCCCTCACTTTAATATTTTTCACTTTTTTTTCTCTCTATTTGTATTCATTTTTCCTCATTTTTGGGGTTGGTTTCTCTTTTAATGATTTTGTTTGCAACAACATAGGGATTTTAAGCCCAGCCTGAAAAAATAAGAGAAATTTCTACAAGTAGAACCTATTATCAATTTAGGTGTTGGTTTTAAAATTTTGGTTGCAAGAACATCGATTGTGAAGGCCATGGTTCTCAAGAAGTTGCAATTACAACCCCAAGAAAAAAGGGAGAGTACTACTAGTAGATCAATTTTTCGATTATGGGTTTGATTTTAATATTTTTGTTGCAATGGTAAATGATATTAAGGCCTTCCTTTCACAGAGGTAATTCTGACCCGCGAAAAGAAAGGGTGGTACTATTAGTACCACTTTTGATTCGAGGGTTGATTTTATGGTTTTGGTTAGAAATTTTACAAACATTATAAGGTCGTGGCTATAAAAATTGGAAATTTTGATGCCCCCAAAAAAGGGTGCTACTAGTAGCACCACTTTTTGAAATGGAGGTAGAAACAATGGCTAAATGTGACCTTCAAAAAAACAAAAATATGGAGGGTTCTCATGAAGTTGGTAACTATGTTTCATTTTGTGTTTTGTAATATATTCTACTTGTATATTAATAAGTTACAAAAAAAAATTCAATCATGACTATATGAGGTCTGCCATAAAGGAAATAGGCCTCTCACCGGTCTCTAAAATAAATCCTAGTTTGTTTGAAATAATCCAACTACATCCAACGTAACTATAGAGTTTTAGAACCTCAAGTGCACCATAATAAAACAGAGAAAACATAAAAATAAATAACATGTTTGTTGTTTGGAGGGATGGAGACATTTATGTTTTACCAAGCCTACCATACCATTGACTTCTTGTTGAACGTTTTGACGGATGCCTTGGTTGAAGAACTGTTTAACATGTTGAGAGACCATTTCTACACATGTGCAACAACGGTGGGAATTATCTCACTTAGTCGACCGAGACCTATATTTCCCCCTCCGCGTTAATCCTCAGCGGCTTGGTTTAGGGTTATCATGAGAAACATTATATTCCATAGTTAACAACGGAGTCTATAATTACTAGAGAATAGAGACCCAACCAATAGACAGCCCCAAAGATACCACCACTTGCAATATATTAGCATCTTGGGAAGCCACATCTTACCCACAACAGAAGAGAGGGATCGACCAATAGGCACTTGGACATAAAGTATACAAAAAGGAGAATGACATTGGATTACCCAACTCACCTGAGAAATCTCAGGCATGATCCTTAAAATCAAAGTCGGACTATAAGTACAAACCACCCGACTACATGTAGCAAAGTAGGCACTAGAAACCTATATGTCAGTGAAAAAAGCAAGAAATTCAAGCCAATACAAATGCAAGAAAAAATCAATAAAGAGTAGCATGCAATCCGAAGAGGAAGGATAGAGATCTCCTTACACGCTAGCTAAGATAATTTGAAGGAGGGTTCGGTGTTGTGAATTCGGGATACACAGTCAACCTAGTGAATCTTCCATGTTTAAAGCCTCCCACTTCACGTAGAACCATAATCTCACTAGCTCACAACAGCTTGATTTTTTTACCAGCTCTCAAAATCCTAATGCAAGAGCCATCATTTAAATGTAACATCATACCTCTTGTACTCACCTCCACATCCTTCATCAAATGATGCAGAGAAGCCACTCTAATCCAACAAGCCACCATCACTATGAATGTACTAGCCCAATACTAGTTAGGGGGAGACGTGGAGGATGGTAGGTGTGTCTGAGGCTTCTATCCTCCATGTGGTAGAAGTATTGATACCATTAATTTTCACCTGATCTAAGGGATAGCTATGTTTATTATTAGTTACATGCATTTTATGATTTTTTAGAAGCTCAGATACAATGACGTAATATTTATCCAAATTACAATATCTCTACCATATTCGGTCACAAAAGTTCCTTTAAATGCAATCATTAGGTTTCACTCACCCATAAAGAGGTGATATGCACAAAGTGGACATATAAAGGAAAGTATAATAGTCATGTCACAAATAGAAGGTGCAAGGAAAGACTAGTAATCAAATGAAATGCACAAGTTACTGTCACACAACAACAATATTGTTAACAAGTAATGATGAATAAGTTCAATATCATTAATATCAGATCAAATAATTACTTCTTGGCATCGAGGTATATAAATTAAAAGATGGTGGATTTATTCGAGAGGGGCATTATGGTGAAGATCTATTGAGGTGATTTAAAATGGATTAGTGCAAGGAAGCGGTGATACCTTTAACAAAAAGAAAAAATCAGAAAGGAATATCATAGAAACAACTTTGATGAGACTCAATATTCAAGGTTAGTTGGTATTTTTATACACCTTACAACTAATATAGGAGGTATCATCTTTTATTAATAATTGGTTCATTGTTCATAAGAAAAACAATGTTGATGGGACTCAATTTAAAGGTTGGATATTCCAATATACCTTAAACTACTATCAAAGATATTGTTTAATTAGTAAGAATTGTTTCCATATTTGTGATGGATCCAAATGACAATCATATGAGAGAGACAAAAGTAATAGTTTGTTATTTCAAAGGTAGAGTGGATAATTATTGTAGATATTACACACCCAACTAGTATTTATTTATCTAAATGAATTGATTTTTATAGGTAATAGTCTCATCATGATGCATGAAATAAAGCATGTAATGATGAAGAATTTTAAGATCAATAGTATGGAATTAAATGTTTACTTTCTCGACATGAAGGTATATCTATTACATGGTGGAATTTTTAATTGTCAAGGGAATTATGTCAAAGATCTATTGAGGTGACTCAAAATGGATAAGTGCAAGGAAGCGGAAATACCATTAACACAAGGTGAAAACATGAGCAAGGAATGTGAGAGCGACATCATTCGTGGGATTCAATATTGAAGGTTGGTCAATATTGCGATATACATTATAGCTACTATGACATGTTGAAATATACACTTAACACTAAGAGGGGGGGTGAATCGGTGTCTGAAACTTCAATTGTTTTTCACACTCTCATAGAATAACTGAATTAACTGAATAAGATATATGCAGCTCAATTAATTATTCGCAAACATGTGTAACAAAAACTATATGAAGTAGATAAATATATTTTTTTTATTTACTTATTTAACTTGAATGGATACAAATAAAACCAATCCTTTAATATCTTCAACTTTAATTGAATATGAGACATCCAACTTCTAATACAAGACCCAGCTTGTAGTTCTCAGATCCAACTGAGACATGAGGAATTCAACCCTCATAACAAGACCCAACTCGTTGATCTCAGATCCAACTGAGATGTGAGGAATCAAACCCTCATAACAAGACTCAACTTGTAAACATGCACCAACCTGATAGAATGACCTTCCATTCAATCCATTATAAATACATATATTTAATCCAACAAGACATATTAGATTCACCACTACTTCTTGTTTATATAGTATTTCAATAGGTATAGGATTCAATCATTGTGTCATTTTGGCATGAACCACTGCACCTCTTAATTTCATTTAAACATAAATAATCTTTTCATTTTATTGATTAATTTATCGTGTAAGTATCTCAATTTAATTAGAAGACTAATCTTGATTCAATTTTTGTCCTCATGAGTTGATCACAGATGTGGATTGACTCATTATATCGTTCCCATGATTCTGTTGCATCCCCAGTTTGTCAACATATCATTTTCAATATTATACCGACTCTTTGTATTGTTATGGTGTTAATCTCTATTGAATTACTCTACATACCTTAAGCTTTTTACAAAAATGAATTATGTATGAGGCGCTTCCTTCAACCCAATTTTCAAATGATCGTGGGCTTGTAACCTCGGGTTTATTCTTCATTTGTGCTTCCTCTTTAAGATCTGTATCTTACTATATGATTGTCGTTGGACATACGACTTTCGTGCTTCGAAATTCTTCCCCACTTTTTTTTTCTTTAAGCCCATATGTCCAATACTGGGACCGTGTTCTCCAAGCTTAGTCACTCCAGAACTTTCCTTCTCTTCAACAAATTCCTATTATCGTGGAAGCAATATCTTTGAGAGTGTTACATCTCGAACAACTTCAATTCAGGGATTTTAATCCTCATCATTGATTGCGGTTTCAGATCAATGGTATGATCATTCTTTTAAAGGACTCATTTCTCACAATTTTTTTATTCTTATCCAATGGATGGGATTCAATCGTGATATGAACGACTGTCATTTCCTCCCATACTCCGTAGCCTCAAGAGTTTTGTTCTTTTATAACCATTGGTATTTCGCTAAAGTGTGTATAGTTTAGATGTTTTCCATGTAGCTACAGAATCCAATGGTTCAGATCAAAAGTGTGTTACCTCCACCAGGTTAATTTCCATGCACATTACTTTGTGCTTTTGTTTCTTGACCTTGGATCTTCCTCCTCGACGAATGGTTAGATCTTATTTTGGGGCTCCGACACTTCTGGACTCTAGGTAACTCGAACTTTGAATTAGTTCAATCCCTCCAGAGGTTTTACCTACAGAATAAGTCATAAAGTTGCGGTGACCGCTTGTTGTCAGTTAACTTCCCATGCTTACTCTATCCTTCCACTATACTTGATCAACAGTCGAGAATGCTCCCAAAGTAGATCAACATTTAGAGTTACTTCGCGATTCTGGACTTCGGTGATTAGTTGATAAAAAAAGATTAGATATCCCTGAATTTGGTACTCCCAGAGTGACGTGGCTTATTGACTTCACTGTTGATGTGGCACACGCTGAGAGGTTGCCACATGTTACCTAGATTCATGACTTTCGTATACCTAAAGTGCCAACTAGACCTTGACATATGTCACCATCTGATTGGGCCACATGTCCTTGCTGGCGTGGATCTCCTAAAGTGTCATATGTCTTTCTCCTTTGAATCATTACTCTATATCGAGCGATCTAGTTTTCACCTAAATTCTTGATCCAACGTCCCTCAATCACTTCAGGACTTCAGGGCTCTAGACTTCCGCTAAATTTACATGTTTCAGACTCCTTTTCACCGAACTGGTTAGCGTCAAAGTTGACCACCATTGGACTCGCCTATCCTCATCCAACAGTCATCATGCATTTCCCAGATCTAATGGCCCTCATTGACTTCGGGAATTCGGGGCTCCAAACTTTGGGTGAACTTACCTGTTTCAAACTCTTTTTTGTCGGAGTAGGTAAATGTCGAAATTCACCACCTCATACAACGACTCATATTACTCCCGAGGAGATCTTGTATCAATGGTCTACATGATTTCGTTTAATCCGAGACTCAGAGATATTGTGGCTTACATTGTCCTTCCACTAAACTCGATCGAATGGTCGAGAATTCATCTGAAGTCCCTCCTTGATCTAACGGATGGTGGGATTTTTTGACTTTGTGACTTCGCAAGTTCGTTCCTCTACCTTTTCTCTAATGTTCGTCGAAGTGGAAAAGTTCTAATGTCCTGAAACTTACATTATCCTTCCACTTGGATTTGGTCAATGGTTCTAATTGGTCTAATGGTTGCAATTACTTCCGAAAATTCAATGGACAATTAGATTTCCATGATCCTTCACAAGGGATTCTTCTGTGTAGGATCTGTCTTCTGCGTGATTTGACGGTCCAATATTTTCCTGAGAACTATATCAACGAACATGATTCTTCCTTGCTTCTTTTGGAGTTTTACTGTGGGGATTTCAATCTCTTTAGCACGTATGCAATGCGTCTCCCTTATAAGCTTTAGAAACATAGGATCACTTGTTGATCCTATCATTATCAACATTGATCATGAATTTCTCCAGTACCAAGGTGATCGTCCTCTGTCCCATGGTGATCTTCCTTTTCCTTTGATTATTGTACATGTTTGACTCATGTTGCCATCACTGACAACACATAATCAATAATGCCAACATGACACATATCATTGTTTTAGCAAGAATTGTTTCCACAATCATGATATATCCAAATGATAATCATATGAGAGAGACAAAAATAATAATTTGGTATACAAAAAGAAAATTGTATCATGACATTCATTAAACAACAAAATAGAGGTTGAAGTTAGCTAGATTTTCGTATTCATATTGGGTTTGTTTAGTGTATGATAAAATATCAACTTTAAAGAGATAGAGGAAAAAGAAAAACGAGGTATTATAAGGATTTAATCAACCATAATCTAGAAGATCAAAATTATCTATCTGTTTTGAGAAGTGTAATGAAAAAAATAAGCATTGCTAAGATAAGAACAAATTCTCACAAGCTCCATAGTGAAATTGGGCGTTGTTCCATTCCTAAAACGCCATGGGATGAAAGAGTGTGTGTCACCTTTGTGACACTACGAAGGTTGAAGATGAAAATCACTTTCTCTTAGATTGTCCAGCCTATACCCAGATTAAAATTCATTTTCAAAATATGTGTGACTCTACCAACCTTCCTAACCTCTTAACTCAACAAAACTATGGTGATCTTGGAACGCTTCTCTTAATGTTTTTCGAGCACAAAAACAAAATTATAAAGAATCACTTACCCTCTTAAGGTCTGATAGACCAGTTTGATCTAAGTGGATGCTAATCATCATCATCATCATCATCATCATCGGCATCATCTTCATTATCATCATGATGGCATGGATTTCCAAGAAGCGATCCAATTTCTCTTAGAAAAACAAAGAGTTTTGAATGATTTACAACAATACTTCAATTCTCCAACTATTATAATAACAACAATATCATTAGAGAAATCTACAATTTCTCTTAGTAGAAAAAAACGTTTCCATATTCATGATATATTGAAATGATAATCATATGAGCTAGACAAAAATAATAGTTTGGTATACCAAAAGCAAATTGGAACATGGCATTCATTAAACAACAAAATAGAGGTTGAAATTAGATAGATTTCCATAATCATGTTGGGTTTGTTTAGTGTATATTAAAAGATCAACTTTAATTTTGACAATGGTATTATATTATGGATTTCCAAAAAGGGATATAATTTATCCTAGAAGAATAACTGTTTTTAATGATTTAGAACAATACTTCAATTCTCCAATTATTATAATAACAACAATACCATTAGAAAAAAAAATGCAATTTCTTTCAAAAATAAAAAGTTTTGAATGATTTACAACAATACTTCAATTCTTCAACTATTATAATAACAAGGAGAAATAGGAGAAATAGTATCATAGAAAGATTCATCCTACCAAATTTGAAACTTGATACAACAATGGAGGAGAAAATCAATAAATATATATGCTAACAAAGGAATGGACTCAACAAACCCTATGATTTTAAAACATTTTGTTTTAAGTTTGTCTATCTATATTCTTTAGGTTTAACTTTTTTTTTAATTTGACATGTTTTCTTAATATGGATATGATTTTAAAACATTTTGTTTTAAGTTTGTCTATCTATATTGTTTATCTATATTGTTTAGGTTTAACTTTTTTTTTAATCTAACACGTTTTCTTAATGTGGAAAAAGTTAAATTACTAAAAAAAAATCCATTAACATTTTGAAATTCGCATATTTTAACTTAAACTTAGAAATGGTATAAAAGAACATCCTAAATTTATTTGCAAATTTTATATAATGTTATAGGCTTTTATACCTATTAGAATATACAATGTTTTATTTTTTAATAAAATAAAAAATATATATATTAATGTTTTTTAATTTCATTTTATCAATATATGATACATATCATGTATTAAATTGTTAAACAATTTTTTTTGCTTTTATGGAAAATCTTACATTAGTTAAAATGTGAAATCTTTTAAAGCTAGTCTTAAATAACATATTGTAGACATAACCTTCAATCCTATTTAAAAGTGATTTATTGTCAAACACTCCTTCCAATTTAAACACCTAATTTTCTTTGACCAAACCAAAATCCTAACTTCAACACCTTATTACTCATCTAACATCATTAGCTTCAACACCTTATTACTCATCTAACATTGTAATGTGTTATATTATAACACATTACATCCTTAATTTATTCCTAATATTATATCATTTATTTTACATTGCTTCATAATGTTATTTTTATTTTACATTTCCGTTTTCAAGGGTCACATTTTATGGTATATCATGGTATAGCTATGAATTTGATTTTTATTATTTTAATAATTTAATGTTTTTCTTAATATCAATTTTATTATTTTTTTAACTTTGTATGCAGGATTAGATCTTATTTTTTTTGTTTTTAAGTTATATCTAAGTATTATTTTTTAAGATTATAAATTGTATTTATCCTTAATAATAGATAGAGTATCCCCTGTGATCTTATTATTTTTTGTTTTTAAGTTATATCTAAGTATTTTTTTTAAGATTATAAATTGTATTTATCCTTAATAATAGATAGAGTATCCACTATTAAAAAAAAAAAAATGTAAAACAATTTATATCCAGAAATCTCAATAAAGAGAGAAAATATTATCGACTTTTACTGTTCTTAAAACTAAACCTACATGCAAATTTGAAAATTATGTAGTTTTAGAGGCACCCCTAATTTCTTTCTACATCACAAAATATAAAAAACAAGCTGTAATTTGTTACCAATCCAACGTATCTGAATATCAATCTGAACCTAATCTTCATCACAAAACATAAAACATAAAATACCGATGGTAACATGTCATTATTTGTTCTTATTTGAAGCATGTCGCATCTGGATGGCCGGGGCCCGGTAGCAAACGAATGTTGGACAGTCCGTTCATCCACACTGACTTGAGTCAGGATTCAAAAGGAACATTCCTATGCTCCCTCCCGATCTTCAAATCTTTCACCTATCAAATCTGATTACAACTGTTTTAGCTAAATGACACGACGGGTTCAGCACTGACACAAGTTATTCGATGGTGCATCCAGTCGCTCTAGAAATTCAATTAATTGCTTGGGCTGGGTCAAATCATCCATAACTATATCTCAATCTGCGCACGGAGGCCTACGACGTTGACACTTTAAATTTTGGAAGTTCAATTGTCAACTCCAAGTTCACGTATAATTAATACGAGACTCTGCATGCTCTCTGACTATTATAGAATCTAGCATTCCACATTCCACTGTGGACAATAGCATTGTCGAAATCTGAGACGGATTCCGAAATTCGTTAAATAATGCATGTGATAGATTTCTTCCACCTTTCTGTCTCGTCAACTTCACTGGTGGAATAGACTTACACTATAATTTTCAATTGAGAGCTCCTCGTACAAAGGAATCACCCATTGCATAGAACATGATTCAGAGATCCCCATACCAAGGAATTACCCACTACAAACCAAACAAAGGATTTTCTAAAAAGTTATTTTAGTCGTTTAATCCTATTTCTTTTACAAATTTTTGAGATTGAAAAAAATTGAAAAATGTAACCACGTTTATTGTTCAGTTTTATTTATCCACATCTCAAGTATGTACTTCTTTTAAATTTTTCTGAGTCTATTTGAATCTTAACATTGGCATCTCCTAATTGTTCATCTTCATTTTATTTATTAATTTTAATAGTGATTAATTGTTTATTTATTTTTAAATGTATTGGTTTAATTTTTTATACAAGTAAATAATTTAAAAAAATAATTTAAAAAAAAATCTCAAATGAATAGTATAAAAAAATAAATTAATAACTTAAAAAATTAAACAATAATTCAAATATATATATATATATATATATATATATATATATATTAAACAATAATTTTACTCACGAAAATGCAATTTCAATTTATATAATAAGATGATGTAGGTATAACATCTTTTATTATATATATTCTATTCAATAAAATGAACTTTATATCTGATGATGATGATGATTAACGTCCCCTAATACCTAATTGGTCTATCGGACCTTAAGAGGGTAAGTGATTACTTGTTATTCATTTTGAAAATGAGATCTAATATGGGTACAGGCTAGACAATCTAAGAGAAAGTGCTTTTCATCTTCAACCTTCTTAGTGTCACAAAGGTGACACACTCTTTCATCCCATGGCGTTTTAGGAATTGACCAACGTCCAGTTTCACTATGGAGCTCGTGAGAATTTGTTCATATCTTAGCAATGCTTATTTTTTTCTTTACACTTGGCATAACAGATAAATAATTTTGATCTTCTAGATTAGGGTTGATTACATCTTTATAATACCTTAATTTTCTTTTTTCCTCTAACTCTTTATCACACCACATTTTTTCCTTAAATTTTGATTTGACATTTTTTTAATAGTATCTTTATTCTGCAAAATGGTTGCTTCCATGATTCCCCAATAGTTTAGCCAAGACCGGGCATCTTTATGCAATCCTCGCTTGAGTCGATGGTGGTTATGACTTGATTTGGAAGCAATTTTAGGTATCCTCTTGTCTTCCATGTTGTTTAACTTGTTCTTATACATTAGGTATCTAGTCATAGTCATGCTCTCAATGGGGGAGAGGCTTGTTTCTACGAGGAGGATGGGATAGGGCATATTTCCTTTAATTTTGAGATTATAGGTTATAA
>ML793345.1:149609-166397 GCA_009831015.1 Picea engelmannii | reverse complement strand
AGGATCCAACTTGTATAGTTGTGAAAGTTGTTCTTGCCTTTTATTGATATAGTATCTTTTTTTCCTTTTAATTAGGGCTTTGTACGTATTGATCTTATCGAGTTTTAGGGGCTCATTAGAAGCATCCCTAATGGATTTCCTAGAAATTTTACATTCTTTATCATACCAAGGGTTGGTTGTTCTATTATTCTTTTTATGGGACACATTGAAAGAGAATTTGTTAATAAAAGTGGAAAGGGTAGTTGTAAAATTATGATAGAGTTCTTCAATGTTGTCCTTATAAGTTAGGAGTTTTAATTTATTATTTAAATCCTTTAAGAGAATGTCAACTTTACTTTTGTCAAAGCTCAAATTCCTTTGATTATTAGAATTCTCTTCAATGGTGCTCCTATGCATTTAATCATATGAATCTTGCCTACACAACCAAGGTTTTATAAATCGATGAACTTGCTTTCAACACAAAAACGCAAATGAAAAAGACATTTGGAAAGTACACATTTCCAAACGTATGACAAACATATTTTAAACCATCTAAAAAATCATTTTATTTGGATAATAAATATATAATAGATTTTACAATTAAAAAAACCTATTTTATTTGGATTCTATATATAATAGATTTTTTAATATTGTTTAAAATATATTTATTATAAGTTTAAGTTTAGAAATGTTAAATAATATGTTAAATTTTATAATTTATCATTAATGAATTAGTATAACACCATATTTTATATGTTTAATGGTTAAGAACATGTGTTTCCTTATATGAGGTTATAGGTTCAAATCTAGGGGAGTAGGGTCTATGCACCTCTATACGCCTTAACAAACAAATTGATGGGTGGAGAGGATTCCTTATCCCACAAACAAGAAGGTCTCATACACTTATTTGATGTTTGATTTGCCTATGGCCTTAAAATTAGATTATTATTATTATTCTAACATGAATACTATTATCATTATTTTGTTTTTTTTATTGATGAAGAATAATATTTATTTGGGATTCATTTTCCTTATCCTACAAACCAGAAATACTCATACACCTATTTGATGTTTGGTTTAGCTATGACTTGTTGTTGTTGTTGTTGTTGTTGTTGTTGTTGTTATTTAAAAAAAACTTGTATTAATTTACTTTTGAAAAGTTATCAAGATAACTTAAAATAAGAAACCAAATGATAAGTTTTATAATATAATAAATTAATTTCTTTCCAATCATAAATTTTATGAAAAAATAATAATCTATCAATATAATTATATCATAATTGATGATTTGTCCATGATGCAATAAAGGTTTTACAGATTTATCGAATTTATTATAAAAATTTGATTAGTTTTTTTTAATTATATTTAATTTTAAAATATCAATTTTATTATAATAATATTATTTATTTTATTTCATAAGTATTATATAGTAAATGACTTAAAAATAATTATACAATTAAAATTTAAAATTAATTATTAAATAAAAGAGAAATTAAATTACTAAAATAAATTATTGAAAAAAACTAATTTAATATTAATTTTCATACTTTTTAATTAATATCATAACTTTAACAATGTTACAAAATGTTTTATCTAATTTGAAATATATTGTACACTAGAGATTTTATTTGTTACCAAATCAAATTAGAAATTATATTTGTAAATGACATGAACCATTTATCTAATTTGAAATATATTGTACACTAGAGATTTTATTTGAAATATATTGTACACTAGAGATTTTATTTGTTACCAAATCAAATTAGAAATTATATTTGTAAATGACATGAACCATTGATCTAATGGTTTAAGTCCGTGGTATTTCTTAAATCACTTCATAAAAAAATTAGCCATCCTAAAAATAAAATAAAAAATATTAATTTGGTAAAAAATAAATTTTAGTATATCAATCAAAATATTTTTACTCACTCGGTTAAAAAAATATAATTAGATCTAAAAAGTTGATATTTTTATATACCCTTTATAAGGTGAATTAAAAGTGGGTTCTACAAAGAAAAAGACTAACCACAAGATGGTTAACAATGAAGACTTATGTGTGGATCTAAACAAGTGTAGAGATGAGGTCAATAGCAGAAGACATCGTCTTAGTAATGTTGAGAAGGGACATAAATAATTAGGAGAACGACAAAAAGAGTTAGAAAAAGCACAAAAATAATTAAGAGATAAAATTGATAAATTGATAAGAAAGGGAGACAAGATTGACACATTAATAGAGGAGTTGAGAAACAATGGCACACCCTACTAAAGATAAGAAATGGCGACAAGGATAAAATGACGAGGATGCTTAATAATCAGAACGAAAGAATTGACCAACTAACTGAAAGGGTAGATGCATTATTCACAAAATCCTTAGCCTAGCAAAGACCGCCACAAAGTCCAAAATAATAAAATACAAGTTATCAGAGACATCAAGAAGTGTCATAAATAATTTTTTGAGGTAGTATGCATAACTCAAGATTTAGAGAGAAAGATTATCAAAAAATAAAAAAAGAATTATTGAAATATGACAGTAAGGAACATATAGGAGTTGTCGTCGTCTGGGTCAACATAATGGAAGGTATCTTTGAATCAAATCCCTCACTACGTGATTGAGAAAAAATAAAGACAATCCCCAAAAACTTAGAAGATAAATACTTTGAATCCAATTGGGGAAATAAAGTGGAAGATTAAGACTCTAAATTCAATTGGGAATATGGAGAAGAAGACAAAGACTTTAAATCCAATTGTGAATATGAAGAAAATGTTGATTCCAATTCAAGGAAACTGATGTCAACCAAGGTGGGTTTGTAAATATGTTTTCTATGTTATTTGTAACCTCTCCCACCAAAGATAACAGTATAACAGTCTCATCGAAGCCAAATTTGCAAGGGACTATCTATGGAAGAGGCAACTCATGTCGAAAAGTGAATTGAAATTTTTTGGAGATGAGGATGCACACTTCTTTGTATGGAGACCATAGTCTCCCATTAGAGAAAATTGTGATAAAATCCCATAAGAAATTTCCCAAAATACTAGCACATCACATAACTCTCATATTTCCTCCCACGACCATAACCTTAAGAACGAAACTTCATAACAAGGATATCCAATGGTATGACAAATGTGTTGAAATATTTTTAACATGGTTATACGGTAGAGATGGCTAATGTTTCATCCAAATAGAAGATGAGATCATTAACAGAAGGGTCACCCTTGAGAGACTTCTTGAAAATAAATTCGATAGAGAGTTTCTGCATTTGGAAAAGATAAAGAGGGTGCTAAAATTTATGATAAATAGAGGATGTCATTCATTAAACTACAACCTTGTCTCGAAAATCTCAAAAAATATATCTTAGAGTTGGGAGAAGACCATATACCCTTGGACTAATGATTTATGGTCAATCAAATGTATTTTCACACTCTAGACAATTTTGATGCTGGGAAGTATGGATATGCATTCTTCGATGCAAGATCAATGGCTTACATACACTGATTCTTATAGAAGGCCTTCATGTTTTCAACCAGCACCGTGTTTTTTCTCAGGGCGTTACCATCACATTCAGCCTAGGTCGACATCATGAGTATGATCTATACTTTGGATATAAATAGATTCCTAAAGGACCTATTGAATTCCACATAAGATACCAAGGATCGAATAGTGACTTCGGTGATAATTGGCACAAGTATGAGAATTCTAGAAAGAGTGTATCAACTCCCAGCATGAGCACATAGGTAGTTGAGGAAAAATGTTTTCCATGAAGTAGAGGTGTATCAACAATCTCTTTTCAATCATTTAAAGTTGTTGGTTCTAATATTTCTTGTATTAGACTATGCAATGCTACGAGATGATGGAAAAACACAATGATCCCGACAAATGGCTTGGGAAAGATTTTGAAAGTAATATACTTTCTTTGAGGAAAAAACAATTTTGAAGAGGAAAGCATTGATATGTATATAAAATTAAGATAGGGATAATAAAATTTATAGTAAACATTTATAAATAATTATTATATAAGTAAGTAAAAAGACACAGCTATTGAGCGGCAAAGAGAAATCATGTAAACTATATTTATAACCAGGGCCCATTCATTGCAAATATAATGCTCATTCATTATATTAATCAAATATTTTATTTTATCTCATATATTGAGTAACTTTTCCAACATTTCCACTACATATTGAACCCTACCCATAACATTATCAGCTAGGCTCAGTGAAAAATAATGGAAATTGGATCATGGCTATTGCATGCTCACCTTTCTAAGTCAACAATTCCAAGATATTATTAATTGTGATGTTACCCTTGTTAGTTGTGTAGAACACTCATACCAACTTCAAATAGATAATGTGCATCATGGCCACTATAATACTTACACTCTACAAAAAGACATGAAGTTGTACAAATTTACATATACCCTAGATCCTTCATCACGTACCTTGACCACATCTAATATAGTGATTATAGTCATTGTCGATTGATGTCTAACCTTATGTGTGGTTCATTAGGCCAAAGAAGAGAATGTAGACAAGTTGTCAATACTTAGCTTTAACCATGTTCTAGATTCCTTGTTTTCATAGAACCTAAAGGGTTTCCAACATAGTGCATTGTCTAACATACCAATGATCTTGTTCTCGGGGTGTTCCATCCAAACAACCCATATTATCACCTAGTTCCAATTCAATGTTCTAAAGTGGAGAAATAATTATAGAATCTCATTAAAAAATGTTACGTTCAACCTAGAACCTCTCCCTATGACTCACTACCATTAATTATACCCAAGAATGAGCACAATGAATGGTGTATTCTAATTTATTAATGAGCTCTTAGTGAAGTTACTCTCAAGAACAGTTACAAGTTGCTTTTGGACTAACTTAAAGTCTTTGTTTACTTCACCAATATGGATCTTACAATTGGATTCCACTATGTGCATATGGAGCATCTATACAATTGGAAAATAACTTTCAATCCCGCTTTCATGTTGTATTAATGGTTGGTGATTCGTTTTGGGTGCACCAACACCAAAAACACCTTTATGAAGCCAATTAATATTTGTTTCTACCCATATCTTGGCATGTTTACATTGTTTTATCTAGATTATTTGTTCATGTCTAGTAACACCTTATAGGATCATATAGAACATGTGTATAGCATGTCGGATCTATTACATAAAAGAAATTGTAGGTTAAAAATAAGAAATCCTACTTTGACCAACAATCCATATCTTATTTCATATTCATGATTGATCAAACTAGCATCCATGACAACCCCACCAATGTTGTGTCTCTTTCTCAATCCCCGTGCCCACGCCTATAGCAGAACTAAAGAGTTTTCTCAAAGGATGAAATATTGTAGAAAATTCATTAAACATTTTTCTCATACTATATGCTCTCTCCATGAATCACCCAAACATCATATTTTCTATTAGACCCTAGAAGTACATTGCATTCTTATCCAGCTTAAGGTTGCACTCTACTAACATGTTCTATGGAAGTCGAACCTCAAGCTTCCCTTTGATATTGAGACCAACACCTCTTAGTATGCAATCGGTGTAGTTCTTAAATAGGGAGTACACCATATTGCATACCATCTATAAAGTCTTATTACTACCAATATCAATTATAGTACCTATGAAAAAGAGTTTAGACCCTAGTGCAGGTCTTAAAGTAATGGTGCCATTACATCCTCCATAAGGAAACTATATTACACATAGATCACTATCTTCTTTTATTTTTTAGCTCTCAATCTAACTTGCAAGATAAATATCACCTTAAATGGGCATGTTACATACATCAATTTCTCAGTGCCATCAAGTATAAGGAATGAAGCATTATCAAAGTCACATATATGCTCAATTTCCCTCTAGTACATGTGTTCTACATCTTTGATGTGCCTTTTTCCCCATGGATAATGGAAATATACATATACAATATATTCTTCTTTTATCTCCATTATATAGACCTATTAATAATGCTTCCTCATACCCCCGGATGGGGTGCCACCTTGACAAGATGGAAGCAGCTCCGTGTAAGGCCACCTAGCCAGGACACACGACACCAAGTGTCAGCCCAGTGTCGCATCCTCCCTCGAATCCCCACTGGCATTTAAAATACCCGTCATCATCTTTCCTCTCTCACTCGCACCATGCAGCTCACATGAACAAGGACCTACGCATCTTCATGGCGCAATGTCGTGAGACCTCCCAGTCATTTCATCTCCATCCAGCCATGTCCGATCCAAAAGCTGAGTTATCGACCCCCTTGTCTCACCGGTTCACTCATTTCCCTCTCTACTTTGTTCTCCAACTCTGGTGCGATCTGTCCCTTCTCGTTTTGGAGCTTTTTGGTGCGAAACCTCCGTTCTGGAGCTTCTCCCCTTTGAAACGTCCTCCTTCCTTCATGCCAAGACCTAGAGACAAACCAAGGCATGGAGCAACCTATTACCAGGACCGGGGAAAGAAACCGCCTCCCTCTACTCCACTGTGTGAAGTTTCTAGCTCTCCTTGAGCAGTTTCCCCCCACTGTGATATGACTTCTTCCCCTCCATTGGATCCCATGGACATTCACCCGTCTACTAAATTTTTTCCACCTCCTCTCGCCCCTTTGGTCTTGCCCCTCTCCTTTTAAACCACCCTCTGATACAGTCACTAGCCTCTCCCCTCTCTCAAACCCCTACGGATGTAGGGTCAAGTGGTTTGATCTCTTGGGCAATTCGCTTGGTTATGCGCCACCTCCACCCTCACCCCCTCATCGCCCCTCCTTTCAGTCACCCCCTCCTTGTTCCTACCCAGCCGTTCCACTTTCTTCCCCTCTTCTGGGCTCCTCTTCCTCTTCTCCGCTCTCCAAATGCCCCTCTCCTCTCTTTGACAGGGACGACGAGCGAGTTGAGCTCATGACCTATCTAAGCAACATTAAGAAAGATCTGGAGGACATCAAAACAGCCATGCGTGAAGCTCAGACCAGGGAAGATGACCGTTGGCACAGAGTGGATATAGTGATGGAGTTTTCTCAAGACCTTTGAAGAGCCATGGCTGACTGTGAGAAAGGAAAAGCTCTGGTAATGCAGGTCTTCGTCGGGTTTTGTCTAGGTCTAGGTTACTAATGTCTTCCCATACTCTTTTTCTCTTGTTGTCAATATTTTAGCCTTGTGTGGCACAGTATAATTTTTTCCTCCATGCGCATGACATTTGGCCTTTGATAAATCTAGCCCTAGTTGCCTTGTAGCATAGTTTATATTTTTGTTTTGGACAACGGACAACAGTGGTTTCCCGTTTGGGAACATTTAACATTTTTTCAACTTGGACACTTGGCAAGGTGGTTTCCCAACAGGGCATCAATGCCAGGTTGTTAGCTGCCTATCAGACATCTGTATTTTTGACCAGGAATCAATACAAACTCTAAATTACAAAAAAAAAAAATAATAATGCTTCCTCATAAACCAAACTCCTTTCCTAGATTACACAATCAGAGATGGTTGGATATCCAAACTCAACATGTTGTGTGTTCCTCATGTGCATGTTTGATTCCTCCTCATTAGATAAATGCACTCTTATTCCTATGGTGGTCACTTTGGTATTGCTAAAACTCCTCACCGTCTCTAACGTTATTTTTACTAGTTATCTGTCAAGAATGATGTTGTGGATTTCATATGACATTGTAATTTATGTAGTCAAGAAAAAATGTAACATTCCCCATCCCAGATGAGTTCCATTACATGTGGAATACACCTTAAAGTTAATATTTTTATAATAAATAATTTCCTATAGCTTACTAGCTACATATCACACACAAATTTAACCATTTCCGATACCATAATTTTAAATGAATCTAACAACATATATTTAAACGTGAATGGAACTGATCAAGCAAGTAGCAAATACACCACTTTCACATAACCCATTTACACAGTGGAATAAATATAATAACATAATAGAGAACTTACATGTTTATAATCAACCAACTAGTTGTATATCAAGTATGAACCTCTCAACTATACACATTGTTATTCGTTTTCTCTCAACAATAGTCCATCCCCGAGCTAATCCTATGATTCCCCAAGGATATTAGGCCCTCTTAGTTGTCCATGCTCCACTCTTAGTATCCCAAAACCCAGGTTTTACTCCCACAACAATTCCAATCCACTAGATCTCTTCCCCACAACCTACAAAACCCAAGGAATGTACCGACTTCACTACTAACAGTGCCTTGGGCTATACCATTTGTTTGTTAGGGATTCTAATGCACTATTTTTTCTAGGAATCTCTCAATTGGCGACTCCAGGAAATCTTAGCTACCTCAAGAGTGCTCACACCATCCTTCACAAGGCTCTTTCGCCATGTCCTCAATAGAAAAATGCACCACATGCTTACAACTCATTTTACAAGCACACAAACCTATTTGTCAATGCAATACACAACCAAACAATGGATTCCTTCAAGCACAACATGGATGGTTCTCTTCCCAACACTCGACTCTCATCTTGTTGTCCAAAACCTACATGTAAAAATGTTCATGTTTCAACATCCGAATTTCCCTTCTTCTCCCTTTCTTTCTTGACTCTCACTCTTCCTAAAGATGATGTACTTCAACCCTATCCTCCTAATAACTCTCAGAAGTGACTCCCCAAACCCACCCTCTTACATGATTTAAATGACCTGGTCTTGGGAGCAATCAACAACAGATGGAAGGTTTATACACAATGACAATAATTTCAAGAATGTGGGTTGGATTAATACCCATGAATAAAACCCCCTTTGGCCCCTCTCTCCTGTTGAATCAGAGCCCCCCATCATTTTTGTCCCTCTCGTATTGCATCCAATGATTATTGTTTTTATTAATTATTTCAATGTATGCAATATACAAGTCACCCCCCAGCCACATTAAATCAATATGGGATCTTTGCCGCAAACATATCGACTCACTAGCCTAAATGACATTTATACAATTACATTATAATTTATGGATATTAAAAATGTGGATGTTACATTCCCCTCTCCTTTTCTTTTCACTATACTCAGTGCACAACATCGCCAAGTCTACAAAAAATTACAATGCTAATCTCTCTGACCATTAATCAACATATAGGTTCTTCGACCTAATATGACATGGGAATCCTAGCCCAAACATAAATACATAGGTTCTTCGACCCCAAAAATCGTAAATGCATAGGCTCTCTAGCCCCAAAAGATAGATACATAGGCACTCCAACCCCAAAACATAGATAAATAACCCACTGACATCTTCCTACAACTATGTTCATTTCCATCAGCTCTCTTCCACTCAACTAGCCCAAACCAAGGAATGTACCCCTTAATTACTCTAAATTGATCAGATGTCCCATACGTTATTCAGGGCCACCCACCTATTTCTTCTGGCTCCTCTTGATAGTTTTTTAGTTCAACACGTTCTTATGTACTTCTTTGTAATTGTGGGTTCTACACTTCATGGGTTGTCTGAATCCCTACACATCTTTCAGGAAGAGATTGGTGGCCTCCCACCTAATCCAACTGGCTTATTTTGGATGTTTTCATGTCAGCACATCTTTCAGTACTTCCAAGGCCATTTTGGGGCCCTAAACAATGTTTTTTTGGCATGACACAACCAAACTATAGACGAAGTCATAGTTTGACGACGTAATGTGTAGTTCTTGAAAAGGCCTTTCCAACGGTCTATTATGCGCCTAAAACGAAGGTCGTATGTAAATGTTACGACCCCAGGAACTTGAGGTACCAACTTACCCATAGGGGCCCACATGACTTTTAGCGTTTCAACTCCTAGGGTTAGGTTTTTGGATGTCTATGGTTTTAGCATTCATGAGTAATATTAAAAAGGTCTTTGGAGACTCATTGTAATCATTTTTCTCAGACGGATGCATGTAGCAACCACATCTCTTCTTAGAGATAGCTACCACCATTCGAGCAAGTTGTTTCAATTATGTAGTTTTATATTTTCAGCCTATTTCATTTATTTAATAGAATATATTGTTCACTGGATATATGTGTTGTTCTCCATATCTCTTTGTTTATTGTATTCATTATGTTAATCATTTTGTTCTACTCCTAAATCTGGATCAGTGGTATCAGAGGGGTCTGCTCTTCATTTATTTTTCTTCGTGCATGTCCCTGACAAGATCTGGGTATAAGAAGTTGGGACTCAAACCAATCAAGCCTTTGCAATATTGGTCGCACCGAGCCTGACAACAACCCATGGGGGATGAAAATAAAGATGTTGGAGTAAGAGATCCTTTTAAAATATTGCTCGAGGAAAACCTTGCGTGACAAAGGAACGAAATGATGGACAACTTTGCACATATCCTTTGGCGCTTCCCACAGGAGAAGCATCTTCATCAAGCGACCATGCAACCCCCTTGAAGGTACAGGTAAATTTTGATATTCCATTATTTGAAGTACTGATAGATGCGGATGTTGTAGATAAATGGTTGAATATGCTTGAAGGGTATTTTTCGGTCTCCAATTTTTCGAATAGGGAAAAGATTAATTTTCAACTCCTCAAGGCCAACCCCAATGTTCAGGACTAGTGGGATACTTACTCTGAGAAAAGGTCCATAGAGGAATATGCAGTATTTACGATTGCCCCTACATGGGATTCCTTCTAGGATGTCATTAAAGAACAATATTACCATGTTGGATGCTACAAGGACCAATACACCAGATGGACCATCCTGTGTCAGGAAAGGGACCCGACCGTAGTATATTTCACCAATATTTTCCATACCCTATGCACCAAATTGGGTATCAAAGACACTGAGTGACATATGGTGCTCAAATACCGTGGTTTGCATCGATACATTCAAATAGAAATGGATTTTCTGGACATCGCCTCGTTGGGCACGACTTATAGATATGTTGACAAAATCGAGCAGAAATTTAAGCAGAAGAGGCGATAGTTTGGATCTGCAAATGTCTCACAGCCGAAGTAGGGAAAAGGTCACCCCAACCCACTCAACAAGGGACACAACAAAGATGGACACTCTTAGGATAACCAGTCCAAGCCGCAACACAAGAAGGGAAATGAGAAGATGAAGAAGGAGATGGAAAAATTGTGTGAATACCACAAAATCCCTTGGCACAACACCAAAGAATGTCGCTCTAAGAAGTCACTCGTGGCCGAGCTGAAGACTTCCGAATCATTGGCCAATTCTGACTCTGAATCAAATGAAGAAGGAGGGAAGCAGATTATCGATGTTGAAACCAATCCCACTATCGCTACCACCAAAGTCTATCCAAGCGAACTAGAAGAAAAAGAGAAAGGGGAATACCTCTTTCATTCACAGATGTAGGTAAAGGGGGATCCATTTCATTTCATTGTCTATAGCAACAGTCACAAGAACTTGAACTCAGTAGAGGTCGTCAAGCGCCTAGACCTATTGACGACACCACACCCGCAACCCTACAACATCGACTTGCTTCTCCAAGGACGAGATCTTGGTGTCAGCCAACAATGTTGTCTTCCCTACGACATCAAGCCTTTCAAAGACGAGCTATTGTGTTATATTGTTCCCCTTGAATTTTGTGTTGTTTGTTTAGGACAACCATATTTGTGGAAGCATTATGTTGTGTATGATTCTAGACCCCGTAGTGTTATTATTACTTTGGGTAGACACTTGTATAGGATACGAGAGGTAGCACCACCTATTGTTATTTCTTTAATCTCAGATAAGAAATGCATTAAGGTCATTTCAGAGACCGGGAAGTTCGTCTTCTTTGTGATCCATGCTCACAGTAAGGAGAAGGTCACAACCACATCTGTGGCCTCTACACAGAGCCTCTCTTTGTAGGAGAAGCAAGTGGACATGATTGTGGAAGAGTACAGATACATCTTCTCTTCACCCACCGGGGTACCGACGCACTGCCAAGTCAAGCATATAATTGATCTAACCCCAGTGCGCCTCTAGCTAATGGACTAGTCTATCATTGCTCACTGATGGAATATGATGAAATAAAGTGTTAGATCCAAGATATTCTTCAAAAGGGGCACATCAGACCTATCTCCTCCCCTTGTGGAAGCCCGATTTTATTGGTGCAAAAGAAGGATGGGACCAGGCAACTTTGCATTGATTACAGAGCATTAAAAAAAATCACAATCGGGAATTGATACCTAATTCCAAGAATTGTTGACCTTCTTGACCAACTCAAGAGGAAAAATTTATTCAACAACAATGACCTAAAGTATTGCTACCACCAATTTCCCATCGAACCAACTCATGTATGGAAGACAACTTTCAAATCTAAAGAAGGTCTCTTTGAATGGTTGGTCATGCCCTTTAGCTTAACAAATGCACTAGCCACATTCATGAGGTTAATGGATTATGTATTGAGACCCTTCACCAGTTCTTTTGTGGTGGTATATTTGGATGGCATCCCCATCTTCAGCAGAAATTGGGAGGAGCACATGCAACATATTCAATAGGTTTTGAGCACTCTGCGGCAGCACAAGCTCTATGCCAACTTTGAAAAATGCTCCTTTAGCATCAACAAGGTCTAATACTTGGGCTACATTGTTGATGAGCATGGGTTACATGTTAATCCAGCTAAAATCCAAGTCATTTTTGACTGGTCAACCCTCACCACACTAACCGAGCTTTGGATCTTCTTGGGACAAGCCAACTTCTATCGACAGTTCATGTTGGGATTCTCCCATATTGCATGGGCCCTCAGCCAAGTGACAAAGCGAAGTGGCAAGGAAAAGTTCACATGGGGGAAGGAATAACAATGAGCATTTTTTTATTTGAAGCATTGCTTGTGCTCAGCTCCAGTACTCTCCTTGGTTGATCTACAACAACCGTTTGATATTGAGATTGATGCATCTGACTATGTTGTAGGCGCAATTCTCACTTAGCACGATCATCTGGTGGCATACCATAGTGATACACTCTCAGATACTGTCTAGAATACCCCACCTATGACAAGAAAATGTATTCCATTGTACAAGCCTATCATCAATGGAAACATTACATTCAGGGAAAGGAGATGATCATCCACACTGATCACAAGCCTCTACAATGCATACAAACACATGTGAAGTTGCAGAATGACTGCCATCAGAAGTGGTCCACCTACCTACAACAATTCCATCTCAACATCAAGTATAAGATAGGGATCACAAATCATTTCATTAACTGCATCACTCAACCTCTCGTGGCCACACTCACCACTGTGCTCCATTCCTATGGACATGAGGCATCTGAGTGGCCCCAACTTTATCATAAAGATTCAAACTTCGCCACCACCTATCATCTCTTGGGTACAAGTGCGAATGTAACTAATTTCCACATTCAGGATGGATTGTTATGCCATATGGGCCCTCTTTGTGTTCCTGCAAGCGAGCGTACAAATTTGATTTGGGAATCCCACTACAATCAGATAGTAGAAACATCGACAGAAACATTTTTATTGGCCAAAACATCGATAGGACATGAGAAAGTATATCAGATCTTGCACTACCTGTGCCATTTCCAAGCCAACCATAAAGAAGAAAGGATTATACACCCCTCTTCCTACTCCCGAGAATCCTTGGGAATCCATATCGATGGATTATATGTATGGCCTTATGTCCACCAAGAAAGGCAATGATTGTGTATGTGTGGTCGTTGATCGATTTTCGAAGATGGCCATCCTCACATCCTGCAAGAAGAACATTACAGCGACAGATACTGCCAAGATCTTATTTGAACAAGTGCAGGTCCATTTTGGGATACCACAGACCATCATCTCCGACCGAGACAATAGGTTCCTCAACACATTTTGTTCAAGTCTTTGGTCATTGTTGGACACTAAGATCACTAAATCCACTACTTTCCACCCTAAAACAGATGACCAAACAGAGGTCGTCAATCAGATGATTGTGCACATCCTGTGCATGTATAACTCTAAGTATCCATGAAAATGGGATGGGAGTCTCCTCTATGTTCAACATAGTTACAACAAGGCACTCCATAGCTCCACCGACCATAGCCCATTTCAGGTGGGGCTAGGATTCCAACCCTTGGGTCCCATTGATGTAGCACTACCTCTTGTAACCACAAAAATAGACTCTTCCCATGTTCCATCTAAGACTGACAAAGCCACCATATTCATTGAGCGGATTCATCATGTCTGCCAACAGGTCCATGAGATTTTGCAGAAAGCCAATGCTAAGTACAAGCAGTGCCATGATCAACACAGGGTACCACGCCAGTTTTAGATTGGAGACAAGGTATAGTTACATTTGCAGAAAGAGCGTCTTACACGACCCCATTGGAAGCTCCGCCCAATTCTCTATGGGCCTTACACTATCACCAAGGTTGTGGGTAGCAATGCTTTTGAGCTCAACACTCCACCCTTCCTTGGCTTGCACCCAATGTTCAATGTGGACCTCCTTTGGCCATATTTTCCACCATTATTGAACACCTCAGAGATCGTAGAACAGCTGACACCAAAATAGTTCAACCCTGACTGCATGGAACGGGCATCTACTGATCAAATAGTGGACACACAGGTCAATGGCACTCGCCAACAGAGGATCCATCTTTATCGAGTTATCAAGGCACGAAAGCTCCTACACCAAGGCAAGTGGCTCACCCGAGGCCAAATTCAACAGAAGTTTCCTCACCTGATGGGCGAAATCAACGCAATGGAAACCATGGCTTCCTAAGAGGGCAGGACTGATCCAGGTGGATATTCGTGGCCACCCACCTATTCCAAATGGCTCCCCTTGACAGTTTCTTAGTGCAACACGTTCTTCTGTACTTCTTTGTAATTGTGGGTTCTACACTTTCGGGGTTGTCTGAAGCCCTACTTGTGGGTTCTACCCTTTTTCTTAGCCCCTGGTCACAACCAAGGTCACATCAGTGAAAAATAAGGGAAGGAGCTAGCAACGCTAGGCTCCAATTCGGAGTTTCATGAGTTGGGAAAATCGAGGTGACTCGTAGGAGAACTTTTGAAGTACGAAGTCATGAAGCACCTTTTGAATAGGTGTTTCGTCATCGCGGGTGGTCATGTGAAGGAAGAGGCTTAGAAGCCAAAGAAGCCAAAAACAACTAATTGTAGTTACCAGAGATGACGAAGAGTTGTGACTGCCAAAGAAGCCAAAAGAATCTCAAGATAACGCCCGCTAGTGATGAACAGGTTCACGATAACTGCCAGAGAAGCCAAAGAATCTTGGCATAACGACCACTAATGATGAACAGACTCAGAATAACTGCGAGAGAAGACAAAGAGTTGCTATGATGATCATGCAGAGAATTTGGCGTGAGAAAGACATGCAGAACAGAGGAGACTGTGAGCCTTTTTTGATGGTGATGCATGTGGGGAGGATGAGACGTAGTGCATAATCTGAAGGGGAGATCCGTGGCGCAAAAAGAGCATGCAGAGGAAGCACAGAGAATAAAAGGCAGAAGAGAAGTTGAACATTAAAGGAGTGTTTAGCGCAGGAAGACACTGATGCAGGCAGAGAAGAGCAGTGTAGCAGAACAGTGATGAGACTGGTAAGCCATTGATAAACACTCTATCACTGTAATAAATTTGAGTAACAAAGATTTATAATCAGGTTGGTAGGGTGGTGCAAGGGAGAACTAGTGTTCTCTATTATACAGGTTGGTGCCTGTGTGACTGGAAGTTGGTGCTTCCATCCAGTTGGTGCTGGAACACTCAGGAAGTTGATGCTTCCTTCTAGTGGGTGCTAGAAAAACCAGAGAGTCGGTGCTCTCAGCAAGTTGCTTCTTGTAAAACAGAGGTGGTAGCCTCAAAAGGAGTTGGTTCCCATAAGAATGATAATGTACAGAAAATAAAGACTACTTATCATATCAAGAAGAATAGGTTTTTCCCTCTATGGGTTTCCTGAGGAAATATTTGTCTCTGTATATTTCATGTGTGTGATTGATGTTGAATATTCTATTGTTGACTTCCCTGCATTATTGTGATCATCATTGAGTGTTCTGTAAAGAGTTTAAAATGGGAATAATTGCTTAAGAACAATAACAACTGATTCACCCCCCCTCGCCCCCCCCCTCTCAGTTGTCTAACAAGATCACATGCACATTTTTTTTAAGAAATCAAGAGATTCTATTTTTTTAAGCATTTTTACATACCAGAAAATATTCATTTGCATTAGAGATCTTAAGAATGGGTGTACTAGTAAGTAATTTATTTAACTGGAAACTTTCTTAACACTTTGGTACCCATTCAAATTTAATCCCCTTAATCTATAATGATGTAATGGGATGTGCAATATTGGAAAAGGGTGAGTGCATGAAGTTGGTGGATGATAAAGTGGCAATGGGGTGAGCAAGAACATCCACCCGTAGGAACATGTGCACTTTTTTGGAAACGGACAAACGTTCCTTATGTGATAGGTTTGGCAAACCCCGAACCTACACTCAACACGACACATAGGCGCATTCCCAAAAATGCATGTGCATTCTCAAGAACATGTTCTTTCATGATAAACATGTCCTAAGGAACACACAGGGGCTCCTAAAAAGTGAAATTAAAATAAAGTGCATGCTTTAGAAACACGCACCTAAAGCACAAATACATTATAAGGAATAGGAACGTATGTGCATTCTTGTTAAAACAAAATCTCTCTCTCTATATACCCCCCTTCTCTTTCCCTCCCCTTATGGCCCCTTTTCCCTCCCTCCCTTTATTTTCTTCTCTCTCTCCAATCGCTCTCTCCCTCTCTCTTGCTCGTTATCTCCCACTCTCTCTCTCTCTCTCCCTCTTCCTCTTCCTCACTCTTCTTGTCTCCCTCTTCCCCTCTCTCTCTCCCCCGTTGTTCCCCACTTCTCTCTCCCTCTCTCTCTTTACCCAACTC
>ML793345.1:136343-149282 GCA_009831015.1 Picea engelmannii | reverse complement strand
CCATGTCTCCTCCCATCCATATCTCTCTCTCTCTCTAAATCCATGTCTCCTCCCATCCATCTCTCTCTCTCTCTCTCTCTCTCTCTCTCATGATCTATTTAGTTCTCACTTGTCTCTCTCAATCTCTCTCTCTCTTTAACTCCCTCCATATCTCTCTCCCTCTATATAACCCTTACTCTCTCTCCATCTATAGGACCCTCTCTCTCTACCCCTCTTTCCCTGAATCCATCCATCCTTCTCTCTCTCCCCTCCACCTATATTACCCTATCTCTCCACCTTCCTCCCTCTCTCTCCCCCTCCCTCCCTCATTCACACCCCATCTCTCTCTCTCTCTCTCTCTCTCTCTCTCTCTCTCTCTCTTCGTGGCACCAAATGATGAGTACTCTTTGTGGCACCAAATGATGAGTATTACATCCCTTTTTCTTATAGATTTCAATTTGACATTGATTACACAAATAATGTATGTGAATACGAATATTTAATTTTAGGATTACAAGCTTCTAGAAAATTAAAAATCAAACATTTGATAGTATATGGGGATGCATAACTTATTGTAAAACGGATTAGAGAGCTATACCAAGCTAAGCATCCTAGAATGAGGTCTAATAGAAATTGTGCATGGGATCTATTAGAAAAAAAATTCTTATCTTTGTACATTCATATTATTCCCAGATTGCATAATCAACAAGCAGATTCATTAGCTAAAGTTGTAGTTACCTTGATACCACCCGTTGTTCTGAAATTGAAGTATCACATTGACATGAGTCATAAACCTTAAATTCCAAATAATGTTCATTATTGGAAAAATTTTGAAGATGAACTATTAAAACAATTTTTGGAGATTGTAGATGAATTTTCTGAGACACCCATAGATCAGTAAAATCAAAATGATCCAGTTTGGATTATGCAAGAAGGAGAAAATCCATAGAAATTCAAGGATACAAATGCAAATCACAGAATTTTCTAGTTAAAGAATAATCAAATTCCAAAGGGTATTATTCCCTTATAAAGAACGCTTGACCAAAATGATATCCCTTTAAAATATACCTTGCAACATCAACCTGAAGAGGTTGAAGATTGTAATGTGGGATCAAATGAAAATCCAAAAATGGTCAAGTTGTCTAAATATCTTACCACTGAAATGAAGGGTAGATATGTTGAATTACTCAAAGAATATAAATATGTTTTTTCATGGTCCTATGAAGACTTAAAAACTTATGATACTTTTGTTATCAAGCATAAGATTCCATTAAAACCATGTATCAGTCCTTTCAATCAAAAGCTTAGACAGATAAATAATATTCTCTTTCCGGTAATAGAAAGGGAGGTCAAAAAGATTCTTGATGCAAAAATCATCATACCTCTTAGATACTCTCAATGGGTAGCCAATTTGGTTCCTGTCAGAAAGAAGAATGGAGAGATAAGAATGTGTGTTAATTTTAGAAATTTGAATCAGTGTTCTTTAAAAGACAATTACCCTCTTCCTAAAATGGATCATGTTTTCTCTTTGCCTTGACTGATAGAACCCCCAGCAATCATTCCATGACCTTTCCCTTTGGATCCTTGCATTCTCTTACAGTTGTCTACGTTGTATTGGAGCTATAGCAATGGAAGCACAGATTGATTCCCTATCTACAAATTTTTGGGTATTTTGGCAATGGAAAAATGATTTGATTCGCTGTCTGCAATTTTTATTTGTATCCTGGAATGGAAAAACGTTTTTGTGTTTTTCTTGTCTCCGTTGTTGGGTATTCTGGCAATGAAAAAACGTTTTTGTTTTTTTTTGTTATTCCTGTCTGCGTTGTATGGGTATTCTGGCAATGGAAAAACGATTTGATTCTCTGTCTACAAATTTTTTTTGTATCCTTGAATGGAAAAACATTTTTGTGTTTTTCTTTTCTGCGTTGTTGGGTATTCTAGCGATGGAAAAACGTTTTTTTATTTTTTATTTTTTATTACTGTCTATGTTGTATGGGTATTCTGGTAATGGAAAAATGATTTGATTCTCTGTCTGCAATTTTTATTTGTATCCTGGAATGGAAAAACGTTTTTGTGTTTATCTTGTCTACGTTTTTCCCCTTGGTTACTACAGTGATTGCTTATTATTAATGACAGGAAAAATATAATTCCCTTATGGGGTGTTGTCACAACGATTTGTTTATTATACAATGACAGAAAAGAAAAACGAAATCCCTTTCTGGTGTGATGGCACAACGAATTTCTTGTTATTTAATGATAGGAAAAATGAAATCCCCTTCTGGTGTGATGGTATAGCAAATTGCTTGTTATTTAATGACAGGAAAAAAAACAATCTCCTTCTGGTGTGTCCCTGTACATGTTTTTCCCCTTTTAAATTGAGACTGTGATTGTTGTGTAAATGCTCATGATTTTTCCATCCAAAACGTGACCGAGTTGCTGTTAAATTACCCACGTTTTTGCTTTTAAAGAATGGCATAGACTGTCGTTTAAATGCCCACGATTTTTGCCTTTAAAATGTGAATATATTGTTGTTAAATCACCCACATTTTTTCTCTTAAAGAATGGCATAGATTGTTGTTTAAATGCCCACGATTTTTTCCTTTAAAACGTGAAGAGATTGCTATTACATTACCCATGATTTTGCTTTTAAAAAAATGACATAGACTTTTGTTAAATGCCCACGAATTCGCCTTCAAAACTGGTGATCATTTTTCTGGGAATGACCACAGTTGGAATTTAAAAACGGACTGTGTAGACCAACGTTTTCAGCTTGTTTCAGCGTGTTTTCATCACTGAGTTTACACCATGTTTTACCACTGAATCTACAGTGTATTATTCACTGAATCCAAGCAATTCCATCACTTATTACAGCGTTTTTTTATCTCTGAGTTTTTACTATGTATACCACTGAGTTTGTGGTTAAATGACCACAAATTTACCAGAACAATTGATACAGTTAATTGGCTTGTTAATTGCAATGTTAAATTCTATATTAATTGTCTTACTAAATGCCAGAGCAATTGCTACAACACTGTGAATGATTGGCAGATTCCTACTTATTGATTAAATGTCGCAGTGAGTGAAATGGTTAACAGTTATGTAAATTGCCTTGTTTTTGCACTATTAATCATTATGTTAACCGTCATATAAATTGCCTCGCTACTGTTATATTAATTGTTATGTTAATTAACATGATAATCGCCTTGTTAGTGCTATAATACTTGTTATGAAAATAGTCATGCAAACTACCCTGTTATTGCTCAATTAATTGATTATGTTAATCATTATGTTAAATGCCTTATTAACTATTGTAATAAATTGTTATGTAACAGATATGTAATTACCTTGTTGATTTGCTACAACAATGTTATTAGTTGGCAGTTTCCTCCTCAATGATAATAAACAACTAGTGTGGTTAGTTCAGTCATTATATCTAGACTAATGTTGAGGTTTAACTATTCATAAATGTTGTAGGTAGCATTCCACTTTAAGAATGTTAATGTTGTTATTCAAGTTTCTGGTTAGTTGGATTTATAGATATCCCCTAATTGGTAACCCAGACTCACTAAATTTGAGTCATAATTCATGTTAAGTTCGGTTGGTAACTCGTTGACTAGTGGGATTTAGACTGGATAATTGATTTGTAATTAACGCCAATTTAAATCATAGATATTGACCATTTAGCCTTGATTAATGGTTGGGTTGTTGACGAAGTTGTTTTTATCTTGTGCTTCCCATTGAGGGTGTTTTTGTTCATTTTAATTCATGTTTGTACTTGGTTTTGTAAACATTTAATGTGATTGGTTTGCTCACTGTAAGGGTTCTAGTTACTTGTGTAATTAATTTTGGGTGCGTGGGGTTGTTAGGATGATTGTCCTTAGCTTAGTGGTCTGCTTGTGTCGGGCGGGATGTAGACACCTCCTTGTTCCTGAGACCTTAAATGGTCAAAATCGATGGGAACCTGGGCTTGAGCGTTGCTTATGTGTCCTGGAGGTCCTAACCATTGCAAGGTAGGATGGACGGGTAGTCATTCTTATTCTTTGTCGGTTGAATGTCGTACATTGCTTCCAAGTGCTTGATGTGCTTTTATGTTAGGTCGTTATGTTTGTTGTGGCATGAGTTGCATGTGTTGTGTCCGTCGTCGTGTTGTGATGTTGAGTATAATGTCAACATTACCTTCCTACATACACACACAAAAAAAAATTGCACTTGTTATGTGAGGCTTGTTGTCGTAACAAAATGGGAGGTTCGTTACATATGGTATCAGAGCGGGTTCAACCCTGCGACTGTGGATCACCAGGCTTTCCACTGTAGTAAAATCGTGAGTATTAACTCTTGCGTTAAGTAAAAACCTTAACGTGTCCTCATGGAGATCACATTTAGAGGGCGCCCCTGAGGGTCCACAACGCCCAATAGCTAGTACCATTAGCATCCTCCGAGATCTCGAGAGAGATGAGTTCTAGCATCCACGTGTGTCACGGATGGTGGTGTCATCGAACCATAGTTGTAGAGCAAGGCATGTGCTTCACACTTCGCATTTACGACCTCCAGCATGAAGGTCCACATGGTGGTCTATCAACTGATGGTGAGCGCTCTTTTATGGCGGAAGATGCTCCTGCCCCTTTTGAACCTGGTCGTCGATGACGTGTCATGGGAATTGTTCGAGGGATGGTTCCAGGAGAGGTATGTTTCTAAGGAATTCGTTGAGAATCATCTCAACGAGTTCGACGCCTTGCAACGAGGTAGCCACCCGGTGAACAGGACTAGAGTGATCCGGATCCAGATTATTTTCGGCACGAAATGAGAGCGGAGATATAATAAAGAAGTGCACAGAGATATTGCAAGAGAGACAACAATATCACAGAGATATAGTGGAAATAACAAGATTCACATATATACAGTAATACACGATTTCTATTAATGAAATAAATGTACAGAGACTGTAAAATACAAAGTGAAAGACTCGCTAGAATGGTGGTAGCTTATCTCTGAGAAGAGATGTGACGGCTACTCGCATCCGTGAGAAGATGATTACAATGAGGCTCTGAAGGCCCTTTTACAATAAACAGGAATGACAAAAGTCCTAGACATCCAAAAACCTAACCCTAGGAGATGAAGCGCCAAAAGTCATGTGGGCCCCATTTGGGTAAGTGAGTACATCAACTTCCCGGGGTCGTAACTTTTGCATACGATCTTCGTTTTAGGCGTGTGATAGCTCATTGGAAAGGTCTTATCGAGGAGATTCATTTTGGGGGCTCAATCATGCCTTCAGATATCATTGAGAACCTCTATCTCAAAAAACCTTCATTTGGACCCCTCAAAATGGCCCCGAAAGTTAAAACCTACTAAAAATAGTAAATTGCCAAAATTGCTAGATATCCACCTGGATCATAGAGCATTCAGATCAGCTGGACCCACTACCATAGGAGATATGGGCAAGGCCCATCGGATTCATACAGAGGTGCATAACCGCTAGGAAGAGCATCAGTCGACTGTGCTCGAGACAACAAGTACCATCGCTGACCAGACCCTTAGTATTTTGATAAATCTCGATGCTACCGAGAGTTTCATTTCTGGTGCAGCGCTAAAAAGGATTAAGGTAAAGGCAGTCGAACAGGACGAGTTTAGCTTCGTAGAGATGGCTTTTGGAGCCAAACAGAAGGTTGGAGGAAATGTTACGGGTTGTATTCTTAACATGGGAGAGTTTCTCACAAGGGCCAACCCATACGTCATGATCGTAGGATCTTATGATGTTGTAATTGGTATGGACTGGTTGGAATCTCATGAGGCGATACTCAACTGTAAGACGAAACGGTTGAGCTTGGTCGATGACGAGGGACAGAGACGTGTGATTGTAGGAAGGAACCAGGGAGTTTCCGTGAGGTTCATCTCTTCCTTACAGCTACTGAAGAGCATGCGCAAGGGGTGAAAGATTTATGCAATCCTTGCGTTAAATGAGAAGGAATTGGTGGAAGGTTTAGAACACCTTCCGGTGGTGAGAGAGTTTGCGGATGTATTTCCAAAGGAGTTACCTGGGATGACGCCAGAGAGGGAATTGGAGTTTACTATAGACCTAAAACCGGGAACATAACCGATAGCTAGAACACCTTATCGGATGTCAACCCCGGAGTTACAGGAGTTGAGAATGCAACTGAAGGAGTTGTTGGACCTGGGACTGATACGTCCTAGTGTGTCACCATGGGGTGCACCTGTTATTTTCATACGAAGGAAGGATGGGTCATGGAGGCTCTGCATTGACTACCATCAATTGAAAAAGGCCACGATCAAGAATCAATATCCGTTACCAAGGATTGATGATCTGTTCGATCAAATGAAGGGCGCGACGGTGTTCTCAAAGATCGATTTGCGATAAGGGTATCTCCAGTTACGGATCAAGGAAGATGATGTTCCTAAGACCACCTTTAAGATGAGGTTTGGACATTACGAGTTCATTGTTTTACAGTTTGGACTTACAAACGCCCCAGGGGTATTTATGAGTTTGATGAATGGGGTGTTCCACAAGTACTTGGACAAGTTCATCCAAGTATTCATTGACGATATTTTGATTTACTCTCAGACGATGAAGGAGCATGACGAGCACTTGCGCTTGGTACTACAGTGTCTTCGAGAGCACAAATTGTATGGGAAGTTGTCCAAATGCTCATTTTATCAATCGAAGATTCACTACTTAGGGCATGTCATCTCCAGTGAAGGCATCGCCATGAATCCAACCAAGGTCGAGGCTATTATGGAATGGCCTACGCTGACGAATGTCCCGGAAGTGCATAGCTTCATGGGTTTAGCAGGATACTATCGACGGTTTGTCGAGGGGTTTTCGAAGATAGAAAATCCAATCATGGAATTGCAGAAGAAAAACCAGAAGTTTGTTTGGACCGAGAAATGCGTAGAAGCATTTCGGAGGCTCAAGGAGTTGTTCACAACAACACCGATACTAAATGTCATGGACATGGACGCGGACTTCTTCGTATGCACTAACGCATCCAAGGAAGGCTTAGGTGGAGTCTTGATGCAAGACGGACGAGTGATCGCTTAAATTTTGAGGACACTGAGAAGGCATGAGGAGAACTACGCGACACACGTTTTGGAGTTGTTAGCCATCGTATATGCCTTGAATTTGGGAGACACTACCTTATTGGACGAAAGTTTGATCTAAAGACTAACCACTATGGACTACAACACATATTTACGCAAAGCGACCTGAACGCGCGACAACGACGTTGGTCGGAATTGCTTAGCGAGTACGACTTTGAGATTACTTACATAAAAGGAACAGTGAACCGAGTGGCAGATGCATTGAGTCGGAGACCACGCATCTTTTCGGTGTTGCCTCTTTAGACAAATCTACGTGAAAATATTCTAACATTACAGCGTGACAATCACTGGTACAAAGAGGTCAAGGGTTTTATCGGACAAAACACAATGATGGTACCATGATTTGAGGGATTTTCATTTGATAGCGATGGTTTATTGAGGTTTAAAAATCAGATCTACATACCGTCGAACAACGAGTTGAGGATGTTGATCCTGAGCGAGGCTCATAGAGCAGTTTACATGGCTCACCCGGAAGTCACGAAGATGAGGGCAGACCTTAAACCCTTATTCTTCTGGAAGGGAATGAAGGCCGACATAGTCAACTATGTGGCCATATGTCTAGAATGTCAACAGGTAAAGGCTGAACATAGACACCCAGCTGGATTACTACAACCACACGCTATTCCAGAGTCAAAAAGGGAGGTTATTTCGATGGATTTTATTGTTGGATTGCCACTGACGGCAAGGAGACATGACTCGATTTTCGTAGTAGTAGACACTCTGACGAAGAGTGCTCACTTTATTCCTCTGCGTACAACGTATCAGGCACCTGACATAGCTAGATTTTTCATCAGTGAGATTGTGAGGCTGCATGGTGTGCCTAAGAGGATTATATCTAATCGAGGATCGATGTTTACTAGACGATTTTGGATGAGTTTCCAAGAGGCCTTGGGAACCCAACTTAACTTTAGTACTGCGTATCACCTGGAGACTGACGGGCAGACCGAACGAACGAACCAAACCTTGTAACACATGTTGCGCATATACGTGATGGACTAATAAAAGCATTGGGAAGAATTATTGCCACAAGTGGAGTTTGCTTACAACAACAGTTACCAGAGCACCATTAAGATGGTGCCTTTCGAGTTTCTTTACAGGCGACCATGTCAGACACCTTTGAGTTGGGACCAGAAGCGATCCAAGAAATGGAAGAGCAAATGCAAACAATAAGACAAAGGATTAAAGAAGCGCAGTATCAACAGAAGAGTTATGCCGATGCGCACAGTGTCGAACGTAGTTATTAGGTCGACAATCGAGTCTTCTTGTGGAATAAACTGCATAAGAGTTCGATCAAGTTTGGGAAGGGAGCTAAACTCTCTCCTAGGTTTGTGGGACCTTTCGAGATTGTGGAGACAAAAGGGCCCGTGGCCTATCGACTAGCCTTGCCTGATTCTTTGGGGTGCAGGCACGATGTTTTTCATGTATCTATTTTGAGACATTATATTAGTGATCCTACACATGTTATTGACATGAGTTCCTTCCAGGTGTCGTACGAGGGGGCACTCACGGTTGAGCCGATCCGCATCTTGGATCATCGCATTCGACAACTATGGCGTCGAATAGTAGATCAGGTCAAGGTCCAGTGGGACAACTATAGTCCGCACTCGGCGACCTGCGATGACGCATATGATATGCGCCAACGGTTTCCATTTTTGTTTGATAGATAGACTTATGATACTATAATACACTTATTCGACATATTTACTATGAAACTTCGGGACGAAGTATAGACCAAGAGAGGGTGTATGTAACATCCCGCTTTAGCGCACTGAGCGAACTTATTCTTAGAGGACACTTGCTCGCAAGTGATCCAGATTATTATGCTATTAAAACTTTTGATTTTGATTATGAGGCGTTATGGGTTGATGACATGTTGTTTTATTTCATTGACATAGACAGGTGCTATTGACTCAGTTTACTAAGTGTGCAGGATTTTGGACCTCAAGGATGCAGAGGCATCGATGGAACCCCTTGGACTCTGGATCGAGTCAGAGAGTGTACCATTGGGGTTTGATTGTTTTACTATGATATTAGTGTATCTGATTAGATGATAGGATATGGATATGTTCTGACATGATTTGTTGATGATGCAGGCTAACGATAGCTTGCCGACCAGACTCACATGTGGAGTAAAGGGGTCACGCACGACTACCAGAGATGTTGAGGGAGAGGTGTGGACATCAGCCCTGCCACAGCCTACTAGGACTCCCGTTGTGGCTCGAACTGTAGGTTAACGTTTACCTAGTTGGAGAGGACCCACGATGTCGTGAGGGAAGACTGTGACACTCGCTCACGATGATTCTAAGGGGCTCACAATAAGGTGGGGGTCTTATTCCTTAGAGGCCCTTAGTCTCTCACAAGTTCACCTGGCGGAGTATTGACTCCAAGGGTTTTTGATGTCTACAAAGTCAGTCAAGAGGCAAGTGGCACCCTTGGAGCACGTGGTGCATCCTAAAGGGCACGTTGCGCAAGAAAAATGGAAAGAGGCGAGTGGCACCCTTGGAGCACCTAGTGCGTCCTGAAGGGCACATTGCGCAAGGGAACAGATGAGGCGAGTGGCACCCTTGGAGCACCTAGTGCGTCTTGAAGGGCACATCACGTTGTTTTGATAAACGAATGAACCTAGACGGCCTTAGGATGAACAATGTGATAAGAATTTTTAAAAACATTTTCCCTAATAAAATGTAGCCCATCACGAAAATTAAGGTCTAGGTCTAAATCATGCTAGTGGTAAAATTTTATCCTTTTTATTAAAAAAAAAATGATATATATATATATATATATATATATATATATATATATATATATATATATATAATAAAATTAAAAACAAAATAAATAAAGAGTATGATCTTCGTTAAATCTTGTAACACGAAGGGAGTAAGAAATTTAATTTATTCAAAAATCTGCTGGAATAAAATAAAAAGAAAGGGGAATTAATTGTTTTATTATTTTTGATATATTAATTAAATGAGAAAAGGGGAAAAGGGTTAATTTCCACACCTGCCTTTTTGAGTTCTAATTAAAAAGGGGAAAGAGGGAAAATCTAAAATATTAGGAAACTAGGAAAAGAGATAAACATAAAAAGGGAAAAAAGGGAACATAAGGGAAAAAGTGGAAAGTCAAACTTAGTAAAATATCTACCATTTAAGAGCTTTCTAATTTAAACTGAACTAGCAATTTCATAATAGGGAAAGCCATTAAAACCTGTAAGAGAATCTGGGGACACCTAGGAGTGATTCTAGGAGTAAATCTAGGTGGGTGAGGGAAATAAAGATAATTAATTAATTAAAGAAATTAATTTATGGAGGAATGTAGGGGATGGGAGACACTTGTACGAAGAGGAATTTTTAGGAATTAAATTTTAAAAACTTAATTGAACAAGATTTTAGGAAAGTAAGGAACCACGAAACTCTATATAATGAAGGGAGGAGATGGAGGTAGGGGAGCTTCTGTTTTGCGTAATGTTATGCTACAGAAATATCTTCTTGAGTGACTTAACTTGTGGGAGTTGGGATACCCAGCTTAGTGAGGAGTGGTAGCTCGGCCTTGCGAGGTGAGCTAGGAGCTAGTCGAAATCTCTAGATAGTGAGTGTGTGGTCCATTTGCGGCTCGGGGGGCTAAGGGGGAAGAAGAGTACCCCTAGCATTGACTGGGAGATATCGGTGAAGTCACGACGGTCGGCAAGCGGGAGTTGCACGGAGCGCGCAGGACGTCATTCAGAGCGGGCGATCAGGAAACTGTACGCTCTCTTCATTTTTGTATGGTAGAATGTATTAGGACTTATGCTTGGATCTTCTTATTTAATGGAGAAGTAAACTGATGTTTTTTTTTTTAAATTGATCACTGAACTTTCCTTAGCCTAGCTCGATGGTTGTTGACTCCCATGGCCTTCGTTTTCCGCATGTCTTGACCACCTTGTTGTGTTTATTGCGACCTCCATGGTTGTTTAGCCTTCGTCCATAGCTCACCAGTCATCGCCTAAGCAGTCGGCCAGGAGCCTGATCTACGGTCGTCGTCTTAGCATTAAAAGACCTATGAATCTCAATGCCCTGCTTTTCTTTGCGAGGATGATGAGCGAAGGATGAGCCTATTAGATGACTACCCTTGAATGTTTGTCCCTAGTTGATTGTGGATTTCGCCATCTGGCAACGACCTTTACGTGTGGATTATCTGGTGTCCTGGTAGGTTTTCTCTTTGCCTTAACTGATAGAACCCCCGGCAATCATTCCATGACCTTTCCCTTTGGATCCTTGAGTTATCTTACTGTTGTTTGCACTGTATTGGAGCTATAGCAATGGAAGCACCGATTGATTCCATGTCTGCAAATTTTTGGGTATTCTGGCAATGGAAAAACGTTTTTTTTATTTGTTATTTCTACCTGCGTTGTATGGGTATTCTGGCAATGGAAAAACGAGTTGATTCTTTGTCTGCAATTTTTATTTGTATCCTGGAATGGAAAAACGTTTTTGTGTTTTTCTTGTCTGTGTTGTTGGGTATTCTGGCAATGGAAAAACGTTTTTTTTATTTGTTATTCCTGTCTGCGTTGTATGGGTATTCTGGCAATGGAAAAACGATTTGATTCTCTGTCTGCAATTTTTATTTGTATACTGGAATGGAAAAACGTTTTTGTGTTTTTCTTGTCTGCGTTTTTCCCCTTGGTTACTACAGTAATTGCTTATTATTAATGATAGGAAAAACGTAATTCCCTTATGGGGTGTTTTCACAGTGATTTGTTTATTATACAATGACAGAAAAGATAAATGAAATCCCTTTCTGGTGTGATGGCACAACGAAATTCTTGTTATTTAATGACAGGAAAAACGTAATCCCCTTCTGGTGTTATGGTACAACAAATTGCTTGTTATTTAATGACAGGAAAAATGAAATCCACTTCTGGTGTGTCCCTATACATGTTTTTCCCCTTTTAAATTGAGACTGTGATTGCTGTGTAAATGCTCACGATTGTGTCATCCAAAACGTGACTGAGTTGCTCTTAAATTACCCATGTTTTTGCTTTTAAAGAATGACATAGACTGTCGTTTAAATGCCCACAATTTTTTCCTTTAAAATGGGAATATATTGTTGTTAAATGACCCATGTTTTTGCTCTTAAAGAATGACATAGATTGATGATTAAATGCCCACGATTTTTGCCTTTAAAACGCGAAGAGATTGTTGTTACATTACACACGTTTTTGCTTTTAAGAAAATGAAATAGACTGCTTTTAAATGCCCACCAATTCGCCTTCAAAACTGGTGATCGTTTTGTTGGGAATGACCACGGTTGGAATTTAAAAACGGACTGTGTAGACCAACGTTTTCATCTTGTTTCGGCGTGTTTTCATCACTGAGTTTACACCATGTTTTACCACTGAATCTACAGTGTATTATTCAATGAATCCAAGCGATTCCATCATTGATTACATCATGTTTTTATCTCTGAGTTTTTACTATGTATACCACTGAATTTGTGGTTAAATGACCACGAATTTACCAGAACAATTGATACAGTTAATTGGCTTGTTAATTGCAATGTTAAATGCTATATTAATTGCCTTACTAAATGCTAGAACAATTGCTACAACACTGTGAATGGTCCACAGATTCCTACTTATTGATTAATTGCCGCAGCGAGTTAAATGGTTAACGGTTATGTAAATTGCCTTGTTTTTGCACTATTAATCGTTATGTTAACCGTCATATAAATTGCCTCGCTACTGTTATATTAATTGTTATGTTAATTAACATGATAATCACCTTGTTAGTGCTATAATACTTGTTATGAAAATAGTCATGCAAACTACCTTGTTATTGCTCAATTAATTGATTATGTTAATCATTATGT
>ML793345.1:64635-98258 GCA_009831015.1 Picea engelmannii | reverse complement strand
TATATATATATGAATATTCATAATTATGTAACTAAACTACAATTGTCTAAATAACATTGTTGAACTAGATAATTATAATTAAAGGATTTCGCAAGCATTTCATTGATTTATTTTCTTTTATAAAATGAATAGTCTTGTTGAATGGATTGGATGCATATGGAAATTACTATAGAGGTGATAGTTATTGATATTAGTATATGAAGGAGACTTGTATGTACTAACTACACATGCATTTATTGCACATGTACACTAGTATGTATGAGTTTCTTGGCTTACTTACTAATAATCTCAGTTATTTGTTAAGAATGTGTGAATCATGTTTCTTTTCTAGTGTATCATAAAATACTTTAACTTCGGGATGAAGTTTCCTGAAGGGTGGGTGTATGTAACAACCCTATCTAAATGATTGCTTAAGATTTACCAAGTATAATTAATTAAATAATTAATTGTCCTAATGTGTATTAGTTAAATAATGATTATTTATTAATAATATTAATTAATTAATTACTTATTGTTTAATATATGTTGATTAATTAGTTAATTGATTGATTAACACATTTAATGTTTAGGGTAAACAATTAAATACTTTATAACTTTTAATTCATTATTATAAAAGTTTACATATGAGGGGGAGAGGCATTTGGAAAAGGGATTATGAAATTTTGGGGAAAGGGAGCAATGGAAGAGAAGGGACTGTATTTTGTTGTCTGTGATATTGTTCTGGTTTGGGAGTTTGGGTGGTCTGTTACAGGGGTGCACCAGGTTGTTGGGAGTTTTGGGCTCAAGGGCCAGTAATCCTCACGGAATCCTGGAGCTAGGGAGTCGGATAGGCTTTGTTCCTAGCTGGCAGGGAGAAAAGATTCAGTTTTGGGCAGAGTTCGGGCAGAGCAGCAGAGAGGACAACCGGAGATTGGGGAATTAGCATCAGACAGAGGTATGTAATTTCATGAATTTGTTGTGTTATGTGGTTGTTGATTAAATTTACTTTCATGCTGTTAATAAATTTAATTTATGCTTTAATGATGAAATTGTACAGCATATACTTTTCTTTATTATTTATTTTAGCGTGTGTTTTATAAGGTTCTGTGGGGACAGAGACCTTGCATTTCACCACTATTGACAATTTCAGTTGGCTTGCTATATTCCAAATAATAGAAATCATAAAGTAGGTGTGCATTGGTGGAGGTTAACTTGGTCACTTTCACTTCCATTTCCTCACCTTAAACCACAATTAGACTCAAAATCAGCAAGATGATACAACTCAACAAATTCAACAGACAATGTTTTTCGATAAACATGGTCAATATCATTGGATGCAATATTCTCATAAATTACTAACATGGACGCTCTAAGAAACTGTTCCAGTTTCGATAATTAATAAATCATGTTGTGAACAGAGCAGTCAAGGCTATCGTGAAGACAAGCATCCCTCCACATGGGCGTCAAATGTTTTTTTTAAGAGATGAGGGGGTATAGGTGTAGTTGTATCATTTCGGGAAGTTTTGTTTGCGAGTGTGTGATATTATATGATAAGCAAAGGGTTTTGTAGTAAATTACAAAGGATTATGAATAAGCTATATTGGTTAGAGATAGAAGAGAACAATATCATTAAATGAACCATATGATTCTGTCAGATATGTTGATTTTGATAAAATTTTATTCTATTATATGATAAACAAAGATTTTTTGTGGTATTAAAATTACAAAGAATTATGGATAAGCTACATTCATTAAATAAATCATATGATTATATCCGTCCAAGAGTAGATGTGCCTACGGTTGGGTGGAAACGGGCACCCCTCTCAACAGTTGCTTCATGATTCTGGTTTCTTGATAAGTATTTCTATACTTTGTGTACTAGAATGGAAGTGATGGTTGAATTTCTGTGTTTATGATTAAATTCTACATTGTTTGATTAATCATTAGAAATGCTTATTGTTTTTCTGTGAGCCCATGTATTTGCATGGTTTCTTTTTTCCTCTACTTAGTAGCAAGAGAACTATTAAACATGGGTTTTCAAATGAATTTGAGAATAAGTTTATGGTTCCTGTACTGGTCGAAAATTCCTTAAGGGAATTTTCTCAAGGATTGGTCTTGCAAGGTAAGAGTCGAGGCAGACTTCATTGGAATGTTTTAGTCTCATTGATCCCTTGAAAGGTACCTTTCCCTGTTTTAGAATTTAAGTTATGTGAATGGAAGGCACTCCCTTCAAACCATTTGCCCAAGAGACCACGAGCTCATTCCCACAGCCTTAACCAAATCTTGGCTAAGAACTATGAGTGTAGCCTTCGGAGCTCAAAAATTTCCACATGATCGAGACCTTGGAACCCTTCGCTAGGTCTGAAAGGAGCTAAGCTATTTTTTCTTCAGAACTCCGAGAGTTCCTAACTCCAAGATGCTATGACTTCACAACCTTCAAAACCAATCGGAGGCAACTTGTTGGCACGATTACCAACAAGGTTGACCGACATCTGGCAGTTCCCTTAACGATGACTGTGGGATATGTCTCATTGTTAAACGCTGAATCATTTCCCAGCCACGAAGTGAAGAGAACCGTAGATCCAAGGATATTTGGGATCTCCCATGGCCGTTGAATCTACGTCGTGGTCAGTCCAGCGTTTACCACTCCGGGAGAAAGGGAGTGTTAAGTGGGTAGAACCCTCGAATGTCGAACTCACGAAGTGATGAGAACCGTATATCCAAGGACATTCGGTATCTCCCATAGCCGTTGGATCTACATCGTGGTTAGTTCGACATTGACCACTCCAGGAGAAAGGGAGTGTTAAGTGGGTAGAACCCCCGAACTCTAAACTCATGAAGTGATGAGAACCGTAGATCTGGGGATGCTTCAAGATCTTTCCTGGCCATTGGATCTAGGTTGCGGTCAGTCCGGTGTTGACCACTCTGAGAGAAAGAGAGTGTTAAGCGGGTAGAACCCTCGAACGTTGAAGTCGCAAAGTAACATGAACTGTCGATTTGAGGATGGATTGGGATCCCTCCTGACCGTCAGATCTAGAGCATGGTTAGCATGCCCCTAACCACTCCCCGAACGCTGAAGTTGCGAAGCATCGGAGGCCGTAGCTATATGGATCTACATGGTTCTATCTTGATCATGGGATAGAAGGTGTGTTGGGAGGTTGTTGGCGGGAGTTTGGGCTTCGGAGCTCCGGGAAAATTTGCAGCAGGAGAAGTTAGAGACTCTCGGAGGCTATCGGTCTGGAGTGACGTGGCACACTGACGCCACCTAGGGTGACATGGACCCATATTCGGCATGCCATGTGTCTCCTTGACTCCCGTCTTTCACAGACCTTATATGTCATTTAGAACGTGACATGTGTCACCCATTGATGTGGCCATGTGTCCTCCCTGCCCCTTACCGCGTTTCAAACCCCCCTAGCACATACTCGCTTGGCCCAATAGCGGGTGGAGTATCCAAGACACCGGGAGTTCGAGACTTCGGGAAAGTTGGGAAACTAGAACGTTGGGGTTAACCGGCCGAAGACCTAGACCTACCTCTCCCTTTCTCTGCATTTAATGCACCACCACATGTAGGTGTGGACCCTTTGGGAGTTTGGGGTTTCGGAACTCCAGAGGCTTGAGCGTAGTATCTTAGATATGTCTAAAGGGCCAAAGGACGGAGCCATGTGGCGGGACTTCGGGGCTTTGGAACTCCAGAGGGTATGCGATTAAAGAAAGGGGTATTCATCATCAAAGCACGGAATGCCAAAATCCCTTAATTCTATGTGTTAAACAAGGATGAAGTTCCACTGTTGGAGATAACAGTGGATGAATTTCCACCATAGATGCAGAAGCATTAGGGAACTCCGAGACTTCGAGGAACTTGGGATGGTACGAATAAGATGAACCCACGTGGCCCTTGATCAATGGCGCCTGAAGAGCTTCGGGAGGGTGTAACTCCCAATCCAGAGCTCAGATTCGAGCATGGTAGCTGTTGTTAGAAATTTCTTGATGAGAAAAAGAGGATGGAGATCTCGGGAAGAGGATTCAAGATGGTTAAGGAAAGTGAAATTTTGATGCCCCATCCAAAAAAAAAAAAATCTTTGGGGTCGGGTGTGTTACAGAGTGGTATCAGAGCGGGCAACAACACTTGACCTTCTTGGGCTCATGAACGAATCGCATAAAAATCTGATTAGAAAAATTTCAAGGGGGTAACACCCTATCTTACCTCATTTATAAGAAGCATATTTAAACCTCCACTAAAGAGAGGAATGAAACTTTCTACTGTTGTTATATGTTTTGAAAGTCTGAACTGTGTTGTCAGTCTTCGAAATAAAGAAGTTGACTTCACCTTATAAATTGTATGTGTTGGTCATAATCTAGTCAGAGAATTAACTAACAGAAAATGTTTTATCAACACTCAAGCAATCAATGGCCAACAGAAAAAATACAGCGTAAAGGATGTGTTACGAGGAAAATGTCTCTATGGCTAGGGGTAAACCACAACAGATGGAAATGACTGCATAAATCAACTCTAATATCATATATGCTATATACACAAATATGCTAACAATAAAAGATAAAATGCCTACCTCATCCAGACGTTTGATGAAGTCCACCGCTAAGCACTTGACTCAAAGCAATATACCTGCAACTTGTCCTCAATAACCAAGAAAAGAAAGCATATGGTGATAATATATAATGTTATCACATTCAATAGCATAATCCATCAACATTCATGACAAATATGCCCATGGAATAACAATTCAAATATTTGCAAGATGTTAATTGGACGAGAAAAGAGTATTTCTATTAAAATGTAATCAGCAGAAGTGAATGAATTACAAACTTCTATGTCAGCACGGTTCGGAACCGAGAAACTAAGTCCCTTCCAGCTGGGCCTCCACCACTTCAATCCTCCACCCAAGGCAAGCTCATATAAAAGAGACAATGAGGTTCTCAATCAAGTAGGGAAGAGCTTGGGGGCTGAACAATGTGTTCAGACTTAAAAGGATAAAGGGATGTTGACTCAATGTGAAGTGAATAATTTCTCCAGAGTGACTTTGCTCTCAAAGTTGAATTCTTCTCCCCCTTTTCCATACCTCGTATTTGGCCCATTTATATCCTTCACATGGAACTGAAGGACCGAGTCAGAACGTTTCCAGTATATGGAAGGTCAAGGATCATGGATTGTGTGACGTGACATGGAAACCCGACACCATTTTTTAATTTTGGGCACAAAACCCAATGTATGCGGGTTGTAGTGGTGCAACCTGCATATATGCATGTTGTATAGTAGGTAGGGCACGTATATGTGGAAAAAAAAAAATTAGCTCTGGGATTTGCAAAAAGGGACTTCAAGTCTGCATAGGGAAATGGAACAAGGCCTTATGAAAAAATTTGCATAGGGTGAGGCAAATCTTGCTATAACAGGATGGTGACACACCATGAGTTGGGGGAAATCTCCCACAACAGAGAAGAGGAATCTGATGAGAGGAGGGCGATGGACACCCCTCCAGATTTGGCTAAAACCGTAAGAATACTCATGGAAGAATTACAGAGTTGTAAGGATGGCAATGAAAGGTTGATAAAAGAACAGGAAAAACAAATTGAAATTAACACAGTCTTACTGAAAAGCCTATCAGATATATAAAGGAAGCTACAACATGGACCAACAACTAGTCATGTGAACAAACGTTATACTAAGAAAAATCCAATTCCACCTGAGATACAAAAGCATGGTCCTTAAAGTGGCCACACAAGGAGGAGCACCTCAAAGAAGGCCCAACATGGAGCCAAGAGAAACTCAACGGAAGAATCCTCTAGTGAGGAAAATGACAACTCCAAGGAATCCTCTAGTAGAAAAACTAGTTCAAATTCCTAGAGGAGGAGAAAGAAGAGGAAACATTTCAAGAGACATGACCCTGAAGAGTTTAATAAAGCCAAACCATCCACTTTCAATGAAGAAATTAAAAAGAGGGAAGAAGCAGAAGTTTGGCTACTAGGATTGAAGAAGTACTTCAGAGTCCATGACTAATTTGAACACTTAAAGGCTTGAATAACCATTTTCAACTTGAACATAAAGGCCTCCATTTGGTGGGAGGACCTTAGGAATGTGAAAAGAATCCATGAGGACTTGTCATGGAAAAAATGTGAGAAATACTTCAAGAAGGTGTATCTATCGGAAAAATACTTTGATGGGAAGACCAATGAGTTCTATGAACTCAAGTTAGGACAACTCACAATAGATGAATATATCAAGAAATTTCTTGAGTTGATAAGGTATGTGCTCTACATAAAGGATGAAAATGTAAATATGCAATAATTTCTTAGTGGACTGCCTCGGTCCTTCCACGACATAATTGAATTTGATGGACCCAAGACTTTAGAATATGCTATCCGGAATTCAAGGTATTGCTATGGATAATTCAAGAATAAGAAAGAACCTCATGAGGATTAGAAGAAGAAAAGTAATTCGGGATTCAAGAAGAAGGGGTTTAAACCCTCAATATTTAAGAACCATGAGAAACATTATAGGTTGAGCCTTCCTACTAAAAGTGTATATCAACATAATTTCCCATCTCAGACTGGTAATAAGCCCTTTGGAGCAGCCCCGGGAAAGAATGATAACACAAAGAGAGAACCCTTGAAATGTTGGGGTTGTGGAGAAGAACATCTATTGAGGGACTGTCCACATAGGCAACAAAACAATAGGATGGTCTACAATGTCCAAGAGGCTACCAAAAACAATGATGTGGCTAGGAGCATGCCACAAATTTATGCAGGCTTGGATAATATACAAGCTGACCACCAGGCTTCAGTGGTGGAGATGGAAGGTATGATTGTCAGTCGTCTAGTTTCCATTTTAATTGACCCTGATTCTAATATGAGTTATGTTGCCCCTCAAACTATTCAGAAATGTAAATTGCAGCAAGTAAAACATGTTAAATCATCGCTGGTACAACTAGCCATTGGAACCAAAATAAAGGTAACAGAGGTCATACGAGCATGCCAATTCATTATGAATGGACTACCCACCCAAGAAACCTTAAACATGCTCCCTTTAGGATCATATGACCTGTTGATTGGCATGGACTAGTTGGTTGCCCATAAAACCAAGTTGGATTGTTACAATAAAACTATGGAGTGTGAATATGAAGAAGGGATAAAAATAACCCTACAAGAATTCAAAATCATGTTTCAGTGAGAAAAATATCACCCCTTCAAGTAAAGAAGTATTGCAGAAAAGGATGTCCTTCATATGCAATACAAGTGTTGAACTCTGTTGAGAACAATAAACCAATCCTAGAGGACCATCCCATATTAAGAGAGTATAAAGATGTGTTTCCAGAAGAGGTACCAGGTCTACCTCCAAGAAGAGATATTGAATTTTCAATGGAACTTGTACCATGAGCGGTTCCAGTATATAGAACACCCTATAGAATGAGTACACCAGAGCTAGTTGAGCTCAAACTAAAAATAAAGAAGATTATGGACAAAGGCTACATTCGGCCTAGTGTGTCCCCATGGGGAGCACCAACATTATTTGTGAAAAAAACGATGGCACACTCAGGTTATGCATAGGCTATAGAAAACTTAATAAGATGACCATTAAGAATAAGTATCCCTTTCCAAGGATCGATGACTTGTTTGACCAGCTAAGGCGTGCTACAATTTTCTCCAATATTGAATTGAGTTCGAGATACCATCAAGATTTAATTAAGGATGAAGACATCTACAAAATAATCTTTAGGACAAGATATGGGCACTATGAATTTGTGGTGGTGGCATTTGGGCTTACCAATGCACCAGCCACTTTTATGTGCTTAATGAATAATGTACTCAATAAGTTCTCAGACAAATTTGTGTTGGTTTTCATTGATGATATCTTAATCTATTCTAAGCATAGGGAAGAATATGAGGAACATCTCAAGTTAGTGCTTCAAGTGCTAAGAGAGCATCAACTCTATGCTAAATTTAGTAAGTGTGACTTTTTCCAAAAACAAGTCCATTAGTTAGGCCATTCTATTTCTAAAGAAGGAGTGGCACTTGATCCTAACAAGATCAAATCTATTATGGATTGGCCTACCCCAAAGGATATATCTGATATCAGATCCTTTATGGGCCTAGCAGGATCCTATGGAAGGTTCATAAAAGGATTCTCCGAGATCGGTTGCCCAATCACCTCCCTTCAGAAAAAGGGAGTTAAATTCATTTGGACATCATAATGTGAAGAGAGATTCCAAGAGCTGAAATACCTTCTAACCAATGCACATGTGTTGAAGATTCCAAACCCAAACAAGGACTTCCTTGTGTGTACAGATGCCTGCAAGGAAGGGCTCGAAGGAGTCCTTATGCAAGAAGGACATATGATTTTCTACGAATCCAGAAAATTGAATGAGCATGAAATCAATTATGTGACCCACGATCTAGAATTGGATGCCATAGTATATACTTTAAAATGTGTGGGCATTACCTCCTAGGTAGGAGAGCTTTTCTTATGACAGACCATAGTGGGTTGATATATATGTTCAATCAACCAAAACTCAATGCTGGACAAGATAGATTGATGGATCTCCTTAGTGAGTTTGATTTTGAAATCAAACATATCAAAGGAAAAGAAAATAGGGTGGCTGATGCCCTTAGCAGAACTATGAAAGTTATTCACTTGGCAATTGTAAGCACCTGTGAAACGAACATCAAGGAGAGAGTCAAAAGTGCACAAGAAACAGATGCATTTTTCAAGATTGTGAAATCATACTTGGAGCAAGAGCCCATAGGGCTCAAGTATGAGGGTTATCAATTGATGAATGATGGCCTGCTAACTTACAAAGGTAGGTTGTATATTCCAAATTGTGATGACTTGAAGAGGTTCATAATGGATGAACTACACAAAAGACCATATACCGGTCATCCTAGTTATCAGAAAATGATCACGACCACTAGGAAACTATTTTATTGGACAGGAATGAAAAAGGACATAGTTGATTACTTAGCTAAATGTATAGAATGTCAGCAGGTTAAGGCAGAGCATCGACATCCAGCGGGGTTGTTGCAGCGCCTACCAATCCTAGAATGGAAATGGGAAACCATCTCTATGGATTTCATCACAGGGTTACCAAAATCAATCAAACAGAATGACGTTGTCATGGTAGTTGTGGACAAACTGAGCAAGGTTGCTCACTTTATTCCCGTCAAATCAACTTTGAAGGCAATAGATATTTCCAGTATTTTCATGAAATAAATATTTAGACTGCATGGCATGACTAAGGAATGTTGATGTTTAGACAACATCAAGAAGACACTCTCTTAGATTAATAAATAATAATATAATTATTGATTATTAAATATCATACATAATAAGTAGATGATAATAATAAATAGTTATTGGTTATTCAAGGGATGCATCCTTTCATGGATGGTCACCATATGTTCCCTATATATGGAACACTCATCATTGTAATAATATATCGAAAATGAGAGTAAAGTAAAATGTTGGGAGTGTTAAATTTATGGGGTTGTTATAATCTCTATGTACAACATATTTACTTTTTACTCCTACCTAAATTATAGAAAGAATTCCATAAATTATGGTGGGCAGTAATTTCTAGTAAAAATGTCTAATTACCTAAATATGAGGAATGTACTGCATATTTACTTCTACCTATATTTATGCAAAGAAAGAAATGAATTGTGGAGGAACAATTTAGCAAAGTCAAATTCTATGTGGATGGATTATAACCAAACTAATCTTTGGGTAGTTACAGAGGTATTTCACAACTATTTATAAGAAAGAAAATTTAATTTAATTTTCAAAGAGACGTGTCTTTTTTTGGGGGATCAATCTAATATTACTATAAAAAGACACTTGAAAGACACAACAATATACACACATATTTTTTCTCTCTCGCATGTGGGATAAGTGATTTAAGGAAGAGACTAAGAAGTTGAAATTTTCTGAGTTACTTAGTGATGTTCTAGTGTTTACTAAAGTAATATCATATATCATTGGAAGTAATTACCACTTGTGGAAAATTATGCTTGTTTAATTTAACACTAGAAAATCAACATGGTTAGTCGTATGACATCGAGTATATGATGGATGTGTGTTGGTAGTTGTATGACATTGAGTATATGTTGGATGTGTGTTGGTAGTCGTGTGACATCGAGTATATGATGGATGTGTGTTGGTAGCCGTAGGACATAAAGTATATGATGTATGTGTGTTGGTCATAGTAGAAGACATATTATTTGGAGGGTCATTGTATATAGTTGTGCACAAGATAAATTGATCTCCTCTAGAAGATGCTTTTTTTTGTTCTCGTTTCTTGTTTCGGGAAGGTCACAGGTAATAGCTCTAAGAAGGAGCCAAAATGAAGGTCGCAAGAGGTAGACATGGAGGGAAAGACCTTCCAACATGATATCAAGGAGAGACATTTCCAGACATGATGCTCAGAGATAGGAAGTCTCTAGGAGCAATGTACCTCCCAGGACGGGACCATGCTAGATAGCAGAGACAGTTCCAATGATCATGGATACAACGAGTCAAGACCCACTGTAGCACAACTATGGTAGATCCAGTAGAGGAGACAAACACATTATGAGACTCAGAGGGAGAAGGTGTAGCAGTCCCAGTACATGAGTCAAGCCATGAGATGTTGAGGAAGCAAGCATGGCAATAGTTCCAGTGTATGTAGAGTCACTCCCAGAGAGGGAGGCGGTACTACATCCAGAGTGATAAGAGATTGAGTTGCCTCCAGAGAAGGAGGAAGAACTACCTTCAATGTCAAAGGGAGAAGAGACAGAGGAGGAGTCACCTCCAGCTCGAGAGGGAGTGTTGATGTTTTTCAGCTTCCTGAGACATTGGTTTCATGAGGGAACCTCGATATATCAAGTATGGTCCAAGATGACTTAGCATGGTCATCATTTACCTATATTTATGTGGGCAAAGGCATCCATGACTATAGTTTATGTCCAAAAAATAATTCCTCATAATACTTTGAGGAACATGGCACCCGAGGAGGCCTTCACCATAGTGAAGCCTAAGGTTGGACACTTCAGGATATTTGGGTGTCCAATATACATTCATGTACCCAAAGAGAAAAGGACCAAGCTAGACCCTTCAGGAAGAAAGCGTACATTTGTGGGGTACAATGAGTCTTTGAATGCATACTGGATCTGCATCCCTGGTCAGAGACAGATTGAGGTGAGCAGAGATGTTACCCTTGTGGAGGAGGTATCCGTCATGAGATCTGGAGGATATCACATGGAGATTGATAGTGAGAGACAGGAAGAGATGGTTCCTTCTCCCCCTCACGCTCCAGCAGTTCAGAGGGAGAGAGTTGATCCTATTGATCAAATTTATCATGTTGATCCTGTAGCTCCAGTTGATGTTCCCAGAGATATTGGAGTAGGTCGCAAGAGACCTACATCGTCTCGTTAGATTATGTAGGAGGCAGAAGGACATGAAACTCCTCGTGGTACCTTCTGAGAGAGAAAGAGACCTCAGAGATATTCCTGCTATGCTGCAATTATGAGCCACATCATTGATTATGAGCCTTCTTGTTATGAGGAGGCAACTAGTCATCCAATATGGAGAGATGTCATGATGGAGGAGTATCAATCCATCATGAAGAATGATGTGTGGGATATTGTTTTGAGACCTGAGGGGAAGTCTGTAGTGACTTCCAAATGGATCTACAACATCAAACACACAGTTAACGGGAGCATTGAGAGGCACAAAATGAGATTTGTTGCTAGAGGATTCTCTCAGGTGGAGGGAATAGATTATGAGGAGAAATTTTCTTTTGTTGCTCGATACACTTCTATCTGGATGATTATTTCCCCTACAGCATCCATGGGTTGGAGAGTACATTAGATGGATGTAAAGATAACCTTTATCAATGGAGAGGTTGAGGAAGAAGTATACATCAAGAAGCCAGATGTTTTCGTGATACATGAGAAGGAGTCTCATGTGTGCATGTTGAACAAGGTGTTGTATGGACGCAAGAAGCCACCTCGAGCTTGGTATGTGAGGATTGATGGACACCTAATGATTTTGGGCTTCAACAAAAGTGTTGTCGATCCCAGCCTGTACTACAAGACTATTAATAGTGTGGCAAATAACTAATGAGATCTTCCTGGGTCAGGAGAAGTACACAGTTGATATATTGAAGAAATTTGGGATGTTTAGCTGTAAGCCCATGACTACACCAATGGTGATGAATTTGAAGAAACTAAGTGTGTCTTCTTTCGATTCAGACGAGATTGATCTGACCCTGTACAGATAGATGATTGAATCATTGATGTATCTGGTTAACACTAGACCAAATATTTTCTATGCGATGAGTGCACTTATCCATTTTATGAGTCARCTGAGATAGACACACTCGATTGTTGCGAAGCATGTGTTGAGATACCTACGAGGAACAGTTGGACGTGGTTTGAGATATACTTCCAGTATTGATATGATATGGCAGGAATATATTGACTCTGATTGGGCAAGGAGCGCAGTGGATAGAAAGAGCACCTTTGGGTGTTGCTTCACAATGGGATCTTCCACGGTTTCCTGGTGTAGAAGGAAACAAACTTATGTGACTTTGACCATAGCAGAAGAAGAGTACATTTCATTAAGTATGTCAGTCCCTGAAGTAGTGTGGATTCACAATCTCCTTGCAGATTTATCTGAACATGTGTTGGATTCCACCATTATTCATTATGGTAACCAAGGTTGTGTGAAGATCTCAGAAGAATCCAGTGTTTCATGACAAATCGAACCACATTGAGATCAAGTACCATTACATCGAATACATGGTGCAGAGGAAGGAAGTATTGGTGCAGTACCTTCCTACAAATGAGCAGGGTTGTTGATTTTCTTACCAAACCAAGGTGAAGCTCAAGTACTTCCGTGACAGACTTGGTGTGGCATAGAATGCCTCCCTCGCTTAGAGGGAGTGTTTATGTTTGCAGCTTCTTGAGACATTCTCCAGATCGTACTCCTCTGTGATTGAGTTGAGTTGATATGTGATGACACTTATCCGAGAAGGGATAAGTTTGTTAGGGCTTATAGCCCAACGTCCCTTGTGGAGATCACATGATGACACGTCCCTTATGGAGAGCACATGAGGACATGTCAAGGGAGTTGACTTTGACATCACACACTATGGGGAGTTGACCCTAAGTGTTCCTAGAGGGAGTAGCCTCTAGAAGTCCACATGGGAGTGCCATGTGTGACAAACCTTATGCTACTATGGTGGTTGTGTACCACTGACGGAGACTGTGTGTCTCTGGACAGTAGTTGTGTACTACTATGGAAATATACCTCCCTAGCTAAGAGTGAGTGTTGATGTTTCAGTATCGGGTAGACCTTCTCCTAGATTGGGTTGCAGACCAAGGAAGATAGGATACATTTATCATAAAGCTGCACTTGTGGTAAATGGGCCCAGACATAGTCCTTCCTTGATCATAACAAGGAATAATATAGACTCAAGGTGTTTGAAGTGCTTTCCACATGTTAGTTAGCATAAGGCTAACATTCATTCACAGGTGTGTACTTGTGGTGAAATATCCTAGTGTGGTCTTTGTCCTAGTCATGGTGATTTGACAAGGAATGATAAAGACTAAAGATGATATATGCCATTACATGTGGACCTAGAGTGAGCCCAATCTTAGAGAGAGTTAATTGGATCAGAGGGATAGCCGCAGGAGGAGTTTCTCCTCGGTTCAGGTGGGAGAGAGACGTCTCCCAAAACTGACATACAAGTGTCATGAGTCTAGGGTGAAGTTTGTATACTTCAAAGAAAAACTTGGCATGATTCAGAATGTCTCCCTCGTTGAGAGGGAGTGTTGATGTTTGGACAACATCGAGAAGACATTCTCTTAGAATAATAATTAATAATATAATTATTGATTATTAAATATCATATATAATAAGTAAATGATAATAATAAATAGTTATTGATTATTCATGTTGGTTGTGGAGCCTGATTATCTTCCTGATTTAGAGGCCTTTGTTTTCAGTCATGTTTATAGACCATGAAGACTTTACACCCCGGAAGAATGTACACTCCTCCACATGGGAGAGTGCAAGGGTGGCTTGCCCCTCCTGTGGGGTCCAGGGGCAAGGAGGCCCCCGACGGGGGTTAATGAGCAAAGCACCCGAAGGAAACATTTCCTTGTAAATGTACATTTTAATATCATAGTAAATCTGGATCGTTCATTATAAGGTCGAATATGTGACAATAGAAGTTATGTTAGGGTTTTTTTCCCTAGAAGGAAACGCTCTTTTATGAGGGAAATGTATTGCGACTATGTATCATTGTGAATATTATATTTCGAGTGAGGAGACTATGAGAGAAAGAAGAGGAAGTTACAGTGGGTGTGTTGTAGGTTGTATCCCTTCATTTGCTAGATAATAATAAAGAAATGAACTAGCAATTTCTCTTGTGGGTGTAGCCCACACTGGGTCAACCACGTATATCTGTGTCTCCATTGTATTGTGTATCTTATGTGTTTTATTTCCGCATTTTTTTCATGGCTATAGGTGCAATTGCATCATTTATGGAAGTTTTGTTTTCCATTATATGATAGACAAATATTTTCATGATATTAAAGTTACAAATGAACATGAATAACCTATATTGGTATGAAATGGAAGACACCTATATCATTAAAGGAATCACATCATTTTATCAATGACGGGTGCCTAAATTGGCATAATTTTAATGCCCATTTAATACCTTTTCCTTACCAATTTCATTGATCACTTCCTTTTTTATACTTTTCTTAGTCATTTTTCCTTACTTATCACTAAGATATGAATCCTTCCCCATATGTCATTATTACAATATTCTTGCATATTTCTTAAAGGAAATTGCTACTTTCATATACTAATACTTCTACACAGAAGTAATACAACAACTGCAATTCCTCACAATGACTGTAATACATATTTGTTACAATTCCAAGCACAATCCAACTATTGCAACTCCAAGTGTACTCTTCGTGATACGACTGCAGCTAATTATTGCGACTCCAAACATGTCTTCAATTGTTGTGATTCCAAACATGTTTTTTTTTGTTGCGACTTCGAGTACATTGTTGGTCTGATTCAAAATATAAAGCCACCAGCATAGCAGTCAATGTTGCAACAAAAAGTTAGGAAATAGTCTTCATGGAGGAAAGCACCAGGAGGAAAATAGATGCACAAAAGAAGAATCAGTTTTTCCATGATGTCAACACACGTAGATCTTTTCTAAAATATAGCAAAATCATTGTAACCATATGAACAACTAGGTTCTCATGGTTGTCTATCTATTCCTTTGTATAATTTTAGACATTAATCATATTGTATAACCTTAGCTTTCCCACAACCGAGGGGGAGGAAATTATTCTAGCGATAAGAATTTGACTGCTATTGTATTTTCAAGCTTCTACAATACAATTTTCATTCCCGCTCTTATTTGTGTGTTAATGTGTTGGTGATCATGTGATCTTGGTTTCGTAGCTCAATATTTTTCCTAAGGGGGTAGGGATTTCTCCTTAGTCAGTCATTTCCTATATATTAGTGTAGGATTTAATCTTTCAATTCCGTTCATTTGTTTCAGTAATCATTTCATTTCCTAGTCTGCTACAATTCCAATTTTTGTAGAAACAATGCTTGTGATTCATAAGTGCTTGATTCACAATTCCTTAGTGTTAAAAGAATTCACAACTTTAAACTGCAATTCAACATTGTTTCGATTTTTATGTGTTCATTACTGCAAACTGTTAAGCCCTAAATAGTGGCACATTACCCCTTAATTGGGGCATATTACATTAATATCGTTATTTCATTTATGTCGTCTTGGGTCTATTAGTTATAATTGTATCTCCTAGTCTCCTATATATACAAAGGATACCTTTTCATTTGGAATCATCTGGTATTTGTAAATTTATGTGGTGTATAAGGAGGTTTCCCCCTCGAAGAGGCTTATTATATGAAATTATCCCTTTTTCAAGGTGTTGAGTACTTATTATAAGGTTTTTTATGCTATTTTGAGAGTTGGTTCTTAACATTTGGTACCAGAGCTCAAGGTCTTGGGGTTTCGTTGCTGCATATAAGACACCTTGGAATTTTTTCTATAACATTTTTTCTACGATGTTTCAGATGGAACTCCTTGGAGAATATTTAGTAGACAGATCAAGGTACTCGTGGTTCAAATTTTAGCTCTTGAGGCCTTATACTTTCGGAGATATAGCATGTGCAATATAGGGTTCTGAAATCATCATGAATTTATCAATCGCGGAATTTTCGCTACAAAATTGTTTCTGTGGCGTTTCAAACCCTGAAACTTGGAGGATATTCAGACAAATTAGCAACTTAGTTATGATACAAATTTCAGCTTCTGGGTCATCCTACTTTTGTATATACACCCTGTGTAAGATAGGGAAGCTGACTAGTCATATTAACTAGAGTCTCAAACATGTGTTACAATTAAAAAATTGATATCTTTTTCAGTGAGTATCCAAATTAAGTGAGACCATTTGAATTCGATAGTGGATAGTCTATACTATTTTTGGTTCAAGTTTCAAAATCAAATATCATATATTGTGCGCTTGTCACGCTTTACAAGTACGCTCTCCTGGAAGGGCCAAAAATCAGCAAGGTGTGGGGAAGGTACCATAACTTCCACTTGGAACATCCAATTTTGATCAGATCTATGGCATTGCAGAGAAGATGTATCAAAGAACTACAGAACGAAATTTTCAGACCCAAAAGGGTCGACATTTTGGAGATATAGTAGAAGAAAGAGCATCTAGTAGAACCACCTTGAAATCAAGGTTTAAAAGTGATACCTGGCCAACATGCCACCCAAAAAGGGAACTTTTACACCAAATAATCCTTTAGACAATCCTACTTGGACCCTTGACGAAGGTGAAAAAATGCACAGGGACATAAATGATTTACAAAAGAAGACAGTAACAAAAGATGAACTACAGGGGATGATGGATTCAACTGAAGCTAAGCTGGAGACAATACTGGATACTATGATGGATGGTTTAAAAAGGGAGATCATGGAAGGATTGAAAAATTTCCTAATAGAGAGGCCACCTGAAAGAGAAAATGTATCGCATGAAATTCGTGATGAGGACACAAGGAAGATGAATCAAGACTAGAGAAACTCCAACTTTGGGTTGAAGACCAACCACTTTCCTAAGATCGATATGAGGAAGTTTGATGGAAAGGATCCAATCACATGGATACTTCAGATGGAGCAATTCTTTGATCTACATGATGTGCCACACACATAAAATGTACGAATTACTTCTTTATATTTAGAACCCAATCAATTTGTGTGGTATCGATGGCTTTATTCTCGCAAATCACTTGTCACTTGGACAATGTTCACGGAAGAAATGATAGCACACTATGAGGATGCAAGGAGAAATACCTTCTTTAGCCAATTGATAAATCTCAAGCAAAAGGGTTCAGTGGCAGAGCACATTGAGAACTTCCAAAGATTGAATATAAAGGTAACAAATATTCCAGATGAGCACCTAATTGATGTATTCATGGGAACTTTAAAGGATAACATTCAACATGAGGTTCGCCTTTGGGAACCCAAATCATTGGAGAATGCGTTTAGGGTGGCGAGAAATGTTGAAAGTAAAAGTATGGCTATGGCTACTAGAAGGACCACTCCTAACATCTATCGAGAGAATAATGTTCCTTCTTCTAAAACACCTCAACAATTGAACGAAATAAAAGAAAAAGGTTTATGCTTTAATTGTGACAACAAGTACAGTAATGGATATAAGTGTGGTGAGAAGAAATCATTCTTCATGGATTCTGAAGAGGAAGAATAAGAAGAAGAAGAACAAGAACCATCTCAAGATGAAAACGTATAAGAGATTTCTTCTGAAGAGTTGATTCCAACGATATCATGTAATGCATTGGCTGGAATTAGCACTCCTCAAACCCTCAAGATTGAAGGATATATCAAAAAGAAAAAGGTATTAGTCCTAATTAATTATGGTAGTACTCATAATTTCATTCACTATAAATTAGCCAAAGCTCTCAATTGATTTATATATCCAGTGTTAGAGTTTCAAGTAATGATTGCAAATGGAGGAACTATCAATTGCCTGGGAAAATTCCATAAGATCAATCTTACTATGGGGGAATATGTAATGAATAGTCCAATGATTTCTATACCCATGTGTGGTGTTGATGGCGTACTAGGAATCCAATGGTTACAATCATTGGGAGCAGTGGCTTTTAATTTTCAAGAAATTTTCATGAAATTTTCATTGGAAGGAAAGGAAATTGAGTTAAGGGGTATCACATGGAAACCCTGTAAGGTGATAAGCTCTAATGGCATGACAAAAGTATTGAAAAAGGGGCATCAGGGTGTAATTGTACAACTATGTTCACTAAATGTTCAAACGTCTAAGCCATATATTTCCCTAGATCTCCAAGGGATCATTGATAAGAATTCCAATGTATTTGAATATATTCCTAGAGGTCTTCCACCCACTCGAAATCATGATCTTTCTATTCACCTAATTTATGGGAGTGTCCTCCTAACATCAGGCCTTACAGATACCCTTATTCCCAGAAGAGTGAAATTGAGTGTATGGTTGAAGAAATGTTAGAGGTTGGCATTATTAGACCTAGCCAACGTTCTTACTCTGCACCGGTGGTAATGGTACTCAAGAAAGAGGTATCATGGCATATGTGTCCAGATTATAGAGAGCTCAACAAGATTACTATTAAAGATACATTTCCCATTCCTGTCATTGATGAATTGTTATATGAACTACATGGAGCAATCTACTTCACAAATTTGGATCTCCGTTCATGGTATCATTAGATTAGAATGAAGGAAGCAGATATCCCAAAAACAACATTCCAAACTCATGAAGGCCATTATGAATTTTTGGTCATGTCTTTTGGCCTTACAAATGCACCTTCCACATTCCAAGGGTTAATGAATTCCATTTTCAATCCCTTCCTTCAAAAACATTTGTTAGTCTTTTTTGATGATATACTAATCTATAGAAAATCTTGGGAGGATCATGTTCAACATGTTGACAAGGTGCTATAAATACTAAAGGAGCAACAACTATATGCCAAACCATCCAAATGTTTCTTTGGGGTGAAGGAGGTAGATTATTTGGGTCATATTGTATCTCATGAAGGTATCAAGGTAGACCCTAACAAGAATAAGGCCATGATGGATTGGTCGATTCCTAAAACATTGAATAATCTTAGAGGATTTTTGGGTTTGACAGGCTACTACCATAAGTTTGTTCAGAACTATGGAAGAATAGAAGCACCTTTAATGGCACTAACTAAGAAGGATGCATTTTCATGGACCCCAGAGGCAACTCAAGATTTTGAACAACTTAAAGAGGCGATGTGCAAAGCTAATGTCTTGACCAAACCAAACTTCACAAAAACCTTTATTGTGGAATGCGATGCGTCGGTAAATGGCATTGGTGACGTTCTAATGCAAGGAAGGCCCCTTGATTTTGAAAGTTCGCCACTCAAGGGAAAGGACTTACACAAACCCATTTATGAGAAGGAAATGATGGCAATATTGTTAAAAGAACAGGATCGCGAAGCAATAAAATAAAACAAACGTAGAAATAAAACACAAAAGATACACAATACAATAGAGACACAAATATACATGGTTCACCCAGTGTGGGCTATGTCCACCAGAGAAATTGTTAGGTCAAAGGATACAACCTACAGCACACCCATTGTAGCTTCTTCTTTTTTCTCTCACAATCTCCTCTCTTAGAAAACAATATTCACAATCATACATAGTTGCAATACATTTTCCTCATAAAAAAGGGTTTCCTTCTAGGGCAAAAGACCCTAACATAACTTCTATCGTCAAATATGTGACCTTATAATGAATGGCCTCTGAACCCTCACTTGCCCCTGGACCCCACAAAGGGGGTAATCCCCCTCTACACTCCCCCACGTGGAGGAGTGTACATTCTTCTGGGGTGTAAAGTATTCACGGGGTATAAACACGGCTAGAAACAAAGAACTTTGAATCAGGAAGATAATCAGGCTCCACAACCAACAAATACTACATGCATTCAAGCAATGGAGCCCTTACCTAATAGGTAGGAACTTCAAGGTCAAAACAGATCATGATAGTCTTAAATACTTCTTGGAACAAAGACTATCTTCATAAGAACAACAAAAATGGGTGACCAAGATGTTGGGTTATGATTTTGAAATCATCTACAAAAAAGGGAAAAAAAATGTTGTGGAATATGCACTCTCAAGAAATGATGAATATGTTGAGGCCTTTCTCTGTGTTAACTCGATCATCCAACCCGATTGGATAATAGAAGCAAGGGATGAATGGAAGAATGACGAAAACGTGTGGACTCGCATTCAAAGGTTGCAGCAGGATTCCAATGCATCAGATACATTTACATGGAAAAACGATTCACTATGGTACAAAAATTGCTTATATTTATGTAAGAACTCCCAACTCAACCAAAAGGTACTCTTGGAATTGCACACCTCTCTGGTAGGAGGGCACTCAGGATTTTTGAAAACCTACCATAGGGTCAAGAAGGAATTTTTTTGGGATGGCCTTAAAACTTATGTTCAAAGGTTTGTGGCAGAATGTTTGGTTTTCCAACAAAATAAGGTGTAAACAATTAAGACCCCAAGTCTTTTACAACCATTAGTCATCCCAAGTCAATGCTCGTAGGATGTTTCCATGGATTTCATCACAGGGTTATCGAAGTCTAAAGGAAAGAGTGTCATCATGATGATTGTTGATAAATTGACCATTTACGCACACTTTTGTGCACTCTCTCATCCTTTCAAAGCCAGTATAGTTTCCACCACATTCATGGACACAATTCAAAAGCTACATAGAAGCCCAAAGATTATTGTAAGTAAAAAATATCCCATCTTCACTGGAAATTTTTGGACAGAATTATTTTCTTGTTTGGGTACTCAATTGGCTCATAGCTCATCTTATCATCCTCAATCTGAAGGACAAATTGATATAGTGAACAAATGTTTGGAAGGCTACCTTCATTTCTTTGTCTCTGATAGAAAAACACAATGGTTCAAGTGGTTACCATTGGAAGAATGGTTGTATAACACTTATGTTCATACTGCAACACAAATTACACCATTTATGGCATTCTATGGATATCACCCACCTTCCATCACTTCTTATCTAAAAGAAAAATCAAAGGTTCAAGCAGTGGAAGATCACATCGAGAATCAACAACAAGTTCTCCAACTCTTAAAGGACAACCTGACCATTACATAAAATTCCATGAAACAAGCAAATCATCATCGTAGTGAAAGAAGTTTTGAAGTATGGGATTGGGTATTTTTAAGACTACACCCTTACAAACAGATGTCCCTCGAGCAAGCTAAGAAGGATAATAAATTATCACCAAAGTACTATGGCCCTTATAAGGTGTTGAAAAAGATTTGTACTATGGCATACAACTTAAAGTTTCCTGCATCTTCGTGAGTACATCTAGTTTTCCATGTTTCATGCTTAAAGAAGGTTATAGGTGACAAGATCGCAGTTCAAACTATATTTCTAGAACTTGACGAGAAATGAAAATTCATATTGGATCTTGAATTTATCAATGACACAAGAATTCACCAGCTGAAGAATAGATCCATTTCAGAGTATCACATTAAGTGGTGGAAATTACCTGCTGAAGATTCCACTTGGAAAGATGTGTCTTTTATACAGAAGCATTCAGAATTACTCAAGTGTTGGGGACAACACTTGTCTGAAGGGGAGGGGCATGTTAATCCCTACATAGTGGCACATTACCCCTTAGTTGGGACATATTACATTAATAATGTTATTTTATTTATGTCGACTTGGGTCCATTAGTTGTAATTGTACCTCTTAGTATTCTATATATACCAAGGAGACCTTTTCATTTGGAATCATCTGGTATTTGTAAATTTATGTCGTGTATAAGGAGGTTACCCCCTCGAAGAAACTTATTATTTGAAATTCTCTTTTTGTCAAGGTGTTGAGTATTTATTCTAAGGTTTTTTATGCTATTTTGATAGTTGGTTCTTAAAACGGATGTTGTTACAACTCTAGATATTGCAATTCACCTCGCCTCAAATTTTGTCGTGCTCGAATTTACATTGTTGTAACTCGCATTGCTGCAACTCGAGTCACTACGATTTATTTTGTGTTGAAGCTTCGTTGTTGTAAATCCTCTTGCAACTGCACTTTTCTATGTTTGTTTTCTAATTCATGATAGCTTTAGTAGTTTGTGATTGATATTACATTGGATTGTTATCAAATGTGCAATTGCGTAATTGTTACAATAGAACAAGACCTTAATAATACTTGAGAAAGTCACCAATAGAACATAGTGTATATTTAATTTCCACAAGTGTGATTTCAATTTCCGCAAAGTGTGATTTCAATTTCCGCAAGTGTGATTTCAATTTTTACAAGTGTGATTCCAATTCCTGCAAACTGTTATTTCAATTTCTGCAAGTGTTATTTCAATTCCGCAAGTGTGATATTTACTTTCTTATACCAGTATAATTTGGTGACATAATTAAGTAACTTGAAGCTTGATTTGTGACAACAAAAGTACTACAAGTCTTTATATAAAATAACACTAATATTTGTATATATGGTGCACGACAGTTCGTAAGTAAGATGTGAACTCGGATTGATAATTAAACGCACAACTCTTCAGTTTCTCACTAAGTTAATTAGGAAGTAATTGAAAAAATCATCAATCGATCATGTAGACTTTGATAAAACTCAGTTTACCCATATCGTTTCACCTAGAGTAACAAGTTGTTGCTACAACGGAGTATAATAGAGATGTTATCAAATTTGTCACATGGGTAATTCTTACATATTGGCTTCTAAAAATTATAATACTTATAACAAATACTAGTAATGCTATATGTTAGCCAAATATAGATACAAACACAAATAAAAATATCTCTATGTATATGAAATAGAGAGATTTGATATGTACACCTAATAAAGTTGCTTCTATATAGATAGACAAAATAGATATCCATATCTACATATAAAATAAAATACTATAGAAATGGTATTCAAATAAAAATAGTGTTTCCCCTCTCTTAATTTGCACCTAGATCCATCTTAAATTATTAAAAAAAATACATCTTAATGGATTTGACCATGCATCTACACCTCAGTATGATATAAAAGTTGTTGTGTTTGTCACATGGGTAATTCTTAAATGTGAGTGTCAAATAAATATAATACTTATGAATAACAATAGTTATATATATATATATATATATATATATATATATATATATATATATATATATATATATATGTATGTATGTATGTATGTATGTATGTATGTATGTATGTATGTATGTATGCTTAATATAAAAAATCTTATATAGAGAGATAAAAAAAAGAGATTGACATTTACACATAAATAGTTAGATGCTATAGATATGATATTAACATAGAAATATTGTGGACCCCCTTTTCATATGTGCCCATATGCATATTAAATGATTAAAAAAATTACACCTCAATAGATATGATCCCTCTAAATGCTTGATAGGTCCCAAGTTAAGAAGAATATGTTTGGAGGAGATTTACACCATAATTATGGATCTATTCACTATTAAAATTCAAATCCATCAAGGATCGACATTTGTGTGAGAATGTTATCTTTTAAATATGAAAAAAAACTTATGAATTATTTTCACATGGAACAAAAGAATGTATAGGATTTTTGACACAAAAAATGTTGTGTACTCTACATTTTTGCTGGGGTTCATTGGTATATATGTAGTTGCATGGTATTTGGAAGTTTGGTTTAAGAGTTTATGTGTGACATTAGACGACACAAAAATATTTTAACAATATTGAAGTTACAAAGGTTGTAGAAGATAGAAGACCACTATAGCATTAATTGAATCAAACCATTGTATTGGTCATGCATATTTTGTTAAGATTTAGTTATCCTATATCTTTAGGGGGGAATCCAAAAAAACTTATAAGAATTCAAAAGAGGAAATATGTATTTCCCCTATGAAGCTAGTCATCGTCAAGTGTCGTTCCCTTGAAAGATACACTTTTAAGCATTATATTAACTAGAGCTTATAGTATTGCTTTTCGTATAAAGGTTACAAGAGGTTGTGACCATTATGAAACACACATTTAAAATATATGGTCAAAATATATGATCTTATTGTAAGCAATATTATTGTTAAATTTACTAGGATTTAGGAAAAAATACAAATCATGAAAAGTTAAATATATTAATGTTCAATTTACTAGAATTTCGGAAAAATACAAATGGTGAAAAGTTAAATATGTTAACTAATATTGATCTATAAAATGTTGTCGATATTCCAATGGATAGTTCATCACAACAGAACTGATAAAAAAAACAGAAATGTACACTATAAAGGTTAAATTCCTTAGATTCCATAATCTTTAGTTACTTATTTTCTATTATGCATGACATAGATAAAATGCGGAAAATAGAGAATAGGGAAATACAATCACACACCATCCACAAAATAAAACAATATTTTCTCTGGGAAACCCTTATGAGAGAAAACTTATCTAAAAGGTGAGGCTGCTCTGCTCTCTTTTATCTAGTATGGAAATAATGCAATTACAAAGGAGAAGACACTCTCTATGGAGTTACCTAAGACTTGTGGCATGTTAGGATACTACAGAACATTAACCCCATTTGTTATGCTCTCTAATTTCTCACTCCCAGTTGTCTTGCTCTGTTATGGAATAAAATAAAATATCATAGAATGGAACCCTTTCTCGTTCTAGTGGCCCAGTATTTAACATAACCCGGTAGCCATCTAGGGGTATGGTTTTGACTTCTTCAACCCTCAATTGTGACAAGGTTGTGTACCTTCTATAATGTTCTTAAAAATTCACTACATTGTTATCCCCACATGATTAAGTGAGGTTAAAATGGCATCCACTCGCACCATGGTGATCAATTCAATAGATCAACTTGTGGGAGGCACAACTTCTGCATACAAACTCTAATTGAGGTGATTCTCGCACCATTGGAAAGGTCTCAGTGTCTAGGATATAGAATTATTTTCCCTAGTAACTTTTGTACCATGAAAAAGTGTCGTTTGATGCCTAAAAATGGCTCCAGAAGATTTCAAACGATTTTTTGGACCCAGATTGTCAAATTTGGACCAACAACCAAAATGGCCCTGCAAGTTGATTAATCCATTTTTTTTGACCCAAAACGTATCAAGATAGATGAAAAATAGAATAATGATCCAATCTAGATAATACCTCCCCATTTAGGGAGGATTTTGGTCCCCCAAAATATTCACTGAATGAGGTGAGGAAATATTTCATCTACCTTCTCCCTTGGGTACCACTTTGCTTAGCCTAAATGTTTTTCTGTCAACCCAATCTTCCAAAGGACATGTTTCCCCTGCCTTGTAGTTCTCGACCTCTTCCAAAAAATTGTGTCCTCTACCAACTCTTCCTAAAAATCTGGTGATATGTCCTCTATGGAAGCGAGGACCTGCTCCTCCTCGTGATCCAACATGGAAGGATCATAGAGTTTGAGATTCTCCAAATTCACTACTTAGTAAATGCACATGTATGGGGGTATATTGCGATTGTAGGAATTATCTCCCACCTTTTAAACTACCTAAAAAATACAATACCACATCGCCTTGATCTTCTTACCATGAACTTGTAGTCTTTCCTTATTCAGTTGTAACCATACCTTGTCTCCCACTCTAAATGTTCTCTTTGTCATGTCTTGGTCATGTCTAGCCTTGTATTTTTCATGCAACTTCTTCAACATCTCATGTAGTTGCAACTGGATATAACTGCTCTTCTCAACAAGCTTTTCAACTTTTAAGAAATGTCCTATGAGGTCCTTCCTTACTCCTCCTTACTTTCCATATACAACATCCAAGGGTGAAGGTGGAAAGTATCCAAAACAATTTTCAAAAGGTGACTTACCAATAGAAGTGTGGACTGCTCTATTATAAGAGTGTTGTATGTAGATCAAAGTTTCATTCCAGGTCTTAGAATGCTTCTGATTGTAACCCCTCAAAAGCTACACCAAATTCATGTTGACTACTTTTGTTTTCCCATTTGTCTATGGATGGAATGTTGTAGACATATTGAGCTTAGTGTCCATCTTCTCCCACAATGTAGTCAAGAAACAACTGATAAATATGGTTCCCTTGTCTGAGATGATGCTACTTGCTATCCCAAGGTGCACCCAAATGTATTTAAAGAACATGTTTGTTTCTTCCTGTCCCTTGATAATCTTTTTACAAGGAATGAGAATGGACATTTTGTTGAACCTATCAACTACCACAAATAAATAGCCATGTCCCTTCCGTGTTTTTGGTAAACCATCCACATAATCCACGGAAATGATTTCTCAAGGTCTAGTGGGTACCAATAATGGATGTTATAGACCTTGCTTCATGTTTCTAGGCTTGTTGGTACAGCACATTATACATCCTCTAATATATTGTGCTATATATTCTTGCATTTTAGTTCAATACACATACCTTTGTAAGTTGGCAACTGTCTTCCCAACAGAAAAATGTCCTGCAACCTTGGAGGTGTGAGCCTCTTTTATAAGCTGCAATCATTCACATTTAGGAACATAAATCTTGTCGAGCTTGTAGAGTAGACCATTCTATAAATGATAGTTAGCCTTGTTGTTACCTTCTTCTATATGAAATCATCTCTTTAGTTGTTGAAACACCTCCATGAAGTCCTCATATTATATGTATGCCTCTCTATAGGCATCATGGGTAATAGGCTCCATGTGCATCAAAGTTCCCAAAGTTGTAATCTTGAATGTGGGTGGTCGTGAAAGCATGTTTGCCAACATGTTTGTGCTACCCTTATTGTACTTATGACCAAATGAAACTGTAAAAGAACCCCAACCATTTTTAGTGCCTAGTCTGTTGTAACTTACATTTTGCCTACAAACACTAGAGCATTTGGTGATCTGTGTGGATGATGGTCTCCTTTCCAATCAAATAATGCTACCATGTTTTTACAGCTTGTACCAAGGCATAGAGTTCCTTGTCATAGGTAGGTTAATTGAGGACCACACCATGAAATGCTTCAGAATGATAGCAAATGAGCCTTCCTGCATCTATCTCCACTTCGAAGGGATTCTACAAGTTCAGTAACACGAGCACTGGTGCTTAACTGATCTTTCGTTTCATCACATCAAATTCCTTCTACTAATTCTTCCCCAACTGGAGACTCTTATTTCCCATTGTTATTTCATGGAGTGGTGAAACTACTGCTGAAAATGAAACTATGAACTTCTACAGGTATTGTGTTTCCCTAACAAAGCCCCTAACTTTGTGCAATTTGTAGGAAATTTATATTTTATGATGGCATCCATCTTGGCAGGACCTATCTTGAGCTCACCTCCACTAATCACATACCTAGATACACCAATTACTACCAAGAAAACTCGCATTTCTTGATATTGGCCATCAGTTGGTGTTTCTTCAGGGTCTCTAACACCTGCATAAGGTGTCAGATGGGATCCTCCTGAGTAGCACTATAAACTAGTGTATAATCCAAATATACAATAACAAATGAATCTAGATAAGGGTGTAAAACATCATTCATTAGTCTCATAAATGTAGTTGGTGTGTTGCATAAACAAAATGGCATAACCAACCACTCATAAAAAACCTTCCCCTATATTGAAGGAAGTCTTGTTTGTATATTATTATTTTACTCATACTTGGTGATATCCTAATTTCAAATCCATGTTAGTGAAGTACTTGGAATGATGCAGATGGTCCAATAGATCATCAATCCTGGGTAGAGGGTATTGATTCTTTAGTGTAATCTTGTTCAATTCTCTATAATCGATACACATTCTCCATGTCCCATACTTCTTGGGAACATTTATGATGGGTGACCCCCAAGGTGAGGTACATTGTTGAATCAAATCCTACTCCAAAAACTATTGCAACTTCTTATTTCTTTTGTTTGCTTCTAGAACAAACTGTCTATATAACCTAATATTTGGCAAGGGGGATTCTGACAATAATTAGATTTCATGTTCCACTTCCCTCTTAGGTGGTAACCCTTTAAGCTACCGGAACACTCCCTTGTATGCCTTTAGCAACTCCTCCAGTTCATTTTTCTTCTCCTTAGTACACCCATCTAGAGATGTCTTTACTTTTAACGACTCTTCACCAAAATGGTTTTCCCTTACGAAAAATAAAAAATGTTTCTTGCTAGAACTAATCAATTTCTTAGCTTGATGGCACTTACCAGTGAAATTCGATCTTAATTCAATATTTTATGGAACGTTGTTCTTCCACAATGAATGGTTATCATGATACTAAATTACGTTGATATCAATATTTTTTAGACGATAAGTTAGTAGTTCTCATCCTTAATGGCATTGATATTCTGACTAGTTAATATATCTAATCGTATGATTTGGATGTAGATAAAGATTTCTTATAACATGATTTTTCCTTATCATACTTGTAGCATTTTCTTATTTTAACTTCAATCTATGATTTTTTTCACGCACCAATGTTTCCTTATTAATGGTTGAATTTCGATTAGTAAGTGTACTTGGAGCTTCCATCGTTTGTACTCCAACATACCTATATGTTTTTTCTTCAAGTGGATTGGCATATTCTTGAGCTTTAATGTATGTAGTTTCAAGTTTCTCTTCTTTCAAATTTTTAATTTGTTCTAGTAGCCCATGATTGAGGTTCTTCAAACGAGAATTTTCTTTATTTTTTAGATAGGTTATTCTTGAGATCTTGATTCTCTTGTTCCAACTTCTAAAAACATTGTTTTCGATCATTTGACTTCATGATCTGTGTAAGTGGTTTTTGATTTTGTTCTTTTAAACGAGAAATTTCTTCGTTTTTATCTTTGATAACTTCGTCAAATTATTTTTGCATCCTTGATATTGACTTATGATTTTCTTGAAGGATCACCTTCAAGATATATTTAAAGTCTTTTGAGGAAGGTATTATCTATTTTGACCTCGTTGTGATGTCCTGGATTGCCATCATTTTCTTTTTGTAGGAAAACGTCAAAAATCTTTTCTCTGTGTTTAAGATGAAGGTACCTAGTTTTCCAAACCAGGATATCCCGAGAATTATGTCAACCTCTTTTTTATACATAGTTGCAACTTTGAATTGGGATATTTCTACATAATCCTCAATTGTCACCATCAAGTCCTTAATTTCATATTGTGTTTTGAGAAAAATATTTTCCTTTTCAATTATATTCAAGACACTTGAATTAATAATCGATTTTGCAATTCGATATTAATGTAATTTTCATTATGGCCCATGCTAATAATGATGTTAACCTCTCTTCCTTAAATATTCCCTTTTAATGTAGAAAACCCATAACATAAGATTAGACAATCTTAATAAGAAAATCCTTCTTCCTTCATTTTATTAGAATCCATTTTGGTCACATCCATAATTTACAATAACTAATATCTTTTGCAACCTTTTAATTGATAATATTAGTTATCTTTTTGGATAATTTCTTAATAACTTTGTATTCTCCTTTAGTGTATATATATATACTGTTGTAGGCCTCTCTCTCTCTCTCTCTCTCTCTCTCTCTCTCTCTCTCTCTCTCTATATATATATATATATATATATATATATATATATATATATATATATATATATATATATATATATATATATATATATATATATATATAATCCTTGTAAGACCTTATATCGCAATATATCTCCGTTTATTCACTTGAAACTCCAAATCCCTTTTTTTACTTAGAATGGAATAAGTTTAACTTGGCCCTTTTATAACTTTTAGAGTGGAACTTAGAGTATATATATTTTTTATAACTTGAGAAACTAATTAACATATATCCTTATGTATTATTTTCTTCATAAAAACTCTTTTAAACTTTTCCAATGTATATATAAAACCTCTTTTAAACCTTTTCCTATGTATATTTTAAGGTCCAATTAATCCTTCCAAAAAACACGTCGTATGGAAACAATACGATAATCAATTTATTTATTTTTCTGTATTGATGGCTCAATTTGTTGTGGAAAATTGTACGTAGGGAATCATACAACGACCAATTGTTTTTGAGTGGCGACAATCACTTGGGATCCACAGTCATTGGAGTGGGAGCCTCTTGGGTGTACGAATGGTGGACACTATTACTGAGTCAATAGAGGCTACACTAGGGATGGAAGTGACATAAAGGACACCAACATATATGGATGGTGGATGGTACGGACTGACAATGATATGAATGAATTGCAAGGAATGTACAGATTGTACGACGGGATATTGGTATTTGTGGTACGGGTGGCTGCAATTAATTATCGAAGGACGAAAGAATTTAGTGCACAATCTGTGGTTCTTTATTTTTCTTTGGGTGGTTATATATATATATATATATATAAATCTCTTGAGATATGGGACGTTCTTTCCTCTAATTTTCTTGCAGCAAAATAAATTTTTAACTTTAAATGGCCAAGGGCTAAGTTTTCGGTCAAAGACCAGAAGTTATAATAATTATGAATTGTGTAGGGCCAAGGGATCTGATACCAATGAGGATCCAATACCACTGTGACAAACAAACTTGTTTGACAATTATAAGAATATCCAATTCTAGAATAGAATAAGGTAATCCATTTAGTATGGGATAGTATTATATTGAGTAAAATGTATAAAAATGAATGAGATATGAGATGATTTATTACAATCACAATGAGGACCATATATACCCACGCAGGGGTGCCCTTTCATTAATAGACATGTCTTTTGGATAAGACAGGTATTTTCATTATGATGTATTAATTATTATTATTTAATGATTATTTATCTATATCTATATATTTTATATATTTATGTTCATTAAAAATAAAATAAAGGTTGTTGAATGTCGATGAAATAATTGATGTAGATGAGGTGGTCTTGGAAAATTTCATAGAAATCCTTGCCAAACAAACTTAAATACTAGGGTGTAAATGTTGTCAATTAGCCAACAAAAAACATAATGTCGAACTTAGGCTGGCTAGTCTTAGGTTGAGGACAAAAAACGTTTCTAGTTCACATGAGAAAATGGGGATGAAATATTCATCCATCTAAAATAGTATACATCAAGTATGACCAATTTATTTTTTAGCTAATTTTATATTTTGTAATAAAAAGAAACTGAGAGTCAAGGATGGAAACTCAAAATTCATCTAGAGGTCCAAGGGTCACATAGAAGGTGAAGGGTTAGCCTATTTTGTATAAAGAGAACCCTCAAATTCAAGAAAGGGGTATTTTTCTTAGCATTGTAATCTTTCTTCATATGTTAGTTAGGAGACCACTGTTAACCAAATTTTTATTCTCTTGTAGAATGAGGGTTGGTTGTGGACTATTACCTCCCCTCCCAACTATCTTGGTGCTTTTTGGATTTAACATTGTATCATGTGGACTATTCTCTTAATACTTTGGTTACCACTCACTTCTATTTTTCATGTTAACATTTAATTTGGATCAAGGAGTTTCTTAGTATTGTGTAGACTATTCTCAAATGATTAGTGTCTCTAGTTATTTACTTGTATTAATATTAGAGTGTTATAATTTATGTTGTGTGACTAACTTGTTTCATTCAAGTTGTTGGTTGTCTAAAACAAAGTGTTTAGAGATGTCAAGACTTTTTATATTTGTGAAGAAGACGAGTGGGTTTGGTGTAGGCTCATTTGAGATGGAAATGAGGGACTTTTCTTATATTACCAACCATCATTTTCTCTTATGGCTAAGATTACTTAGATACATTTTGTATTGCGCTTTATATTTCATGGTAGCTACATCTCATTTATCCTACCCCAAATTATGTAATAAGGGCCATAACTAGAGAGTTCTCCATATTAGTGGAGGAAGGTCTAGTTGGAAGCCCCTATTGGGTGAAATTATGAAGTTGACAAGGGACAATTGATCATTTAAACATTGTTGTGCCAGGAGTATAGAAATGGGTAGCAACAGAGTTACTTTTGAATTTTACATTTATTAGTCATGGCTCTAACCCACATCCCTACATAGAAAGACAACATTGCATTAGGCTTGCAATGTCGTTTACATGACCTTCAAAGAAGGGTAGTATATTTATTGTGAATGTTTAATGGTGAAGAAAAAACAATTGCTTTTAGAATATTAGATATTATGAATGTAAATTAAATTTGCTCAACATTATGCATGAAGATGTTGGTTATTGCTTGTTTCCATTAACCTTTGAAGGAAAAGTGTGGGTTTTGTTCAATTCCCTACCCATTTGGACAATTTAGAATTGGAATCATTTCAAACTATCTTACGAAAATACTTATGGAAAATGTAATTATGTGGCTGAAATGTTGTAGAAATTGTGTGCAATGTGTGAGAAAGATGGAGAGTCCATTCAATGTTTCAACATAATATTTCAATAAATGTACTATCACTTTGAAAATGACAAGCATAATCCTCTACCTCAAATACCTTGTGAGTTTTGTGTGCATTCTTATCCAAAAAATATCACTATTTTAATCTTTCTAAAGGGAATTATACACATGTTTTAAGACTATGAAGAATCAAAAATCCTTGAAAAAATTTGGAAGAAGTATCCTAAAGGGATTTGCCCTATTTTCCTAAATACAATTACATCACACTTGATGAAATCAATTCATTGGAGTCAAAGATAGTTAAAATTGAAAATCAATTTAAGGATGATTAGGGGAATTTTGAGGTCAAAAGTGGCTCTCAAAATAAAATGTACCATCAAAATAAAAATTTTAAAAACCAATAGGACTCCACATGATGATGTCAACCATAAGGGTAAATATTTTTGGAGGGAAAGGGAGACAACTACATTTATAAACGTATTTTTCACTTATCTCCTTCTACTCAAGTTTCAAGTGTAGGAACAAATTGGGTGCAGTATTAAATTCTTCATCCAATGAGTACCCACTCTGCATACTTTGGATAGACCCACACTAAGATAAATTGGAAATACATGAAAAAATGTGTTTCATGTAGCCAATAACTCAACTCTGTCACTTTAGGTATGGGAATGCTCAGTGAGAGAGTAGGCTAATGTGAAGTTATGAATTAGCAAGTAGCCATGAAAACCAAAGAATGTTTCATTGAGAAACCAAATAAATTTTAGAGGGATGTGCTACCACACAATATAACACCTTAGTGAAAATCCCTTCCAAGGCATAATACTAGTGGAACATCGAAATATGTCTCCAGTATCACCTAGGAAATGAATTTCTTCTCTTCAGTGAAGGAGTGAATCAATGTCATTCCACACAGTATCTAGTCTAGGGACTCACAGTTAACTACTCAATCTACCACCAATAAATAAGAGAGACAAAGTAAGGATAAGATGGTGAGTAAAAGAAATTTCCATATTTGAAGAGATAGGGATCTAGATCAATCAAGGAGGTTTTCCAAGTCAAATTAAGAATCAAGAGGATCCCAAATACTACAAAAGAAGAACAAGATAAAGGTTGTTGTAAATCTTGGAAAAAGATATTAAATTACAGTAGGGAAACAAGTTATTAAAGCAACAATAAAATCATCCCTTTAACAAGTAATAAACCAGTGAAACAAGAGAGATAAAACATGAATTGAATTAAAGTT
>ML793345.1:29043-54771 GCA_009831015.1 Picea engelmannii | reverse complement strand
CCTACAAACAGGTCAACCCAATGCCCAGACAAGGGGAATGGGATAAATGAGTGGGAGATAAGATGAAACAGTGGTGCTATGATGGGAGCGGACGATGGCTTTTCAAAAATCCCCCAAGTGGCAAACCAAGACCTATGGGCACAGGCTTGTTAGGGCACCATGTCAATTTCCCCAAGCATGGTCAAGTGGGCTAATGTAAAATCCAAGCAATTGTTAGAGGTAAAAGGAATCAGAAGCATATATTTAAAGGTTTTAATGATCAAAAGTGACACATACCATGATACCTGGACCAATTACCTCATGGAGCAAGAACCTCTTCTGATACAGGACCAAGCCGATGGTGATGGATGTTGTTGCTGCTGACAAGATAAAGCTGATGGAAGAAGAAAAGGATGGGCCCTCCAGGGCCATGCTCAGGTCAATCCTTCTTTTGGTACTCCATGTCTAGGACCTGTGGGCCTCGAGACATGATCTCTTAGTTATCCCTAAAAATCGAGGATAACAAGATCCAATTGTCAATCAAGAATGTGGTTATGTGTTTTTTTCAGGTATTCATTCATTAGATAGGATTTGGGTGATGACCTCTTAACAAGGGGGTAGAGCTCATGCTTCACTTTCTTTCTTGGTTTTTAGATTTTTCTTTTCTGTTTTGTTTATTTTCCTTTCATTTCATTTTAAGGCCTTTTCTCTTTCTATATCATTTTCTCTTATAATGCTACATCAACCCCAGGAATTCAAGCCCCTTCTTCTCATGGGATTATGAAGGATTAACCCTTCTAGGATACATGTAACAACCAACCCAAAGGAAAGGACAACGAAGAAAAGACAAATTGAATATGTTATGTATGGTAAGGGATATGGACACATTTTACCCCTATTAAGGTCCCCTAGTAGTACAACAATCCCCAAGAGTGGCAACACTTGACAACGAGATGATGATGACCACCAAGGTGAGACAAGAAAAAAAGTGTAAATTCAAATCATCATGATTTATTATCCAATTCAACCCATGATCACCATTTTCATTCCCAAAACATTAACATCATCACTCGAATTAAGTATTATAATAATGTATGTTTGTGTGTTATGCACCATGTCATATGATGAGAGTGCGTTGAGCATGTAATGGAAGGCATATGTGGGAAATTTTCTATGGAGAGTCTAGAATGTCATCATCAAAATTGATGTCTTTAATGTGGATCAAGGAGAAAATATCTCCTCTAGTTACCCCTGGAAGTAAGGGGGTCACAGGATACAAATAGGTTTTTTTGAAAGGTAGCATAGTCGGTAGTTTGTGAGGAACTTTGCATCAGTCTCCAAATAGTCATCCTTCCATTAACTATTCAAAACAACTAAGCTCAACTAAAGTAAAATAAAAGCAACCATAGTCAAAATAAAACCAAAGGTGAAGGAAATAAATTGTAATCATGGTAACTAGAAGTGAATTTAACAAGAAGCTATTATGAACCAATGTCAACTAGAAACAATAGTGACAAAACAAAGACAACTGAAATCAGCCATATTGCCAAACATAACCATTATAAAAAATCACACTATGATGTAAATCTCTTAGACTAGTACTCTTGAAATACTACATAACCCTTCTAAAACATCACACTATGATGTACACATATTAGATTATTACTCGTGAAAATTAATATTGAAATCCTATGCAATGCTTTCAAAACATCACGTAATGGTGTAAACCGCTTAAATTATTACTCTTGATATTTTGTATAACTTTAATGTAAACCTTTTAAACTATTACTCTATAAAAGTCACAATGGAACATAACATTGAATTCAAGCATATTATCAACTCCATGATCCATATGGGGAATAGAGTACATCATAATGATAATCATGTACTATGTATATTTCTTAAATTATTACTCTTGAAATGTTACAATGAAACATAAAATTGAGGTCAACCATATTATTAATCGTATGTTGCATATGGGAAATATAGCCAATCATAACGACAACCTTGTACTATATCTACTTCTTAAAATATCACCCTTTAAATATTGTTATGTGACATAACATTGACATTATCCTTTTAAATTATTATGATTAACCGTCACAATTTGACATAACATTATCAACCATATGATCTATAGAGACATTATGGTCAATCATAAGGACAAACATAATATATCTACAAGTCTACCTCCTAAATGTTTATTCTTGAAATGTTGCATTGTGACATAACATTAAACTCAACCATTTTATCAACCATATGATCCATAGTGACAATATGGTCAATCATAAAGAAAATATGTTGTATCCACTTCTTAAATTCTTACACACGAAACGTAACATAACATTTGTGTCAAGCGTATCATTACTCTTAAGATTTTATAATGTGACATAGCATTGAATGCAACCATATTATTACTTGTGAAGTGTCGCAATGTGATGTAACATTTTTCAATCAACCTCTTAAATTAGTACTCTTGAAATGTCACAATATGACCTAACATTGATGCAGGCCATATTATCAATCCCAGACATAACTCTTCTAGAACATCACATTGTGATATAAAAAGTCTTAAACTATTACTACTATGATCATATGAAACCTTTCTAAAACATCATGTTGCAATGTACACTTATTAAACTTATTAGTCTTGAAATCTCACAATTTGATATAACATTAGAGTTAAACATAATATAAATCATATGATCCATAACCATACAATACCTACTTCTTAAATTATTATTCTTGAAATGTTGCAATGTCACATAACATTCAAGTCAAGATCTTAAATTATTACTCTTGAAGTGTCACCTCGTAACATAACGTTGAAGTTGATTATATCATAAACCATATGGTCTGCGTGGACGTTATGGTCAACCATACTATTAGAATTCAATCTCTAAAATTTATTACTCTTGAGGTATCACAATACGAAATAACATTTAAATCAACCAGATTATTAGCCATGGTAAACAAGGTCAAGGATAGTAAACCATACTCAAAAGGGCCAAGCATACCAGGCCAACCATAATAAACCATAATGAACCATGGGGAACAAGGTCAACCAAACTCAACCATACTCAACTAAACTAAACCATGGCCAACCATCTTCTTCCATAGTCAATAAGGTCAACCCTAATCAACGATAATTAACTAGTCAATCATTGTCAACCATGGTCAAACATGGTCAACCAATGTTTTTTGGGTCAACCATTATTTACATGGTGTATTGTAGCTAATAATAATCAATAATGGTCGACATTGACATGGTCAACCATAACCAACCATGTTTAATTGTAGTCAACAAGTTCGCTTACACCTGCCAACTACCACACAAGTCAAGATGGTGAGCCATAGTTAGCCAAATCAATCATGATTAACCATGTTTAACTATAATTAACATGGTCAACCATTGTCACCTATAGTTAGCCATTATCAACCACACTCAACATGGTCAACTATAGTCAACAAGTTAGTTACCTAACCCCTCACGTAGGTAGAATATTATATTTTGATGTAATAAAGGTCAATATTAATAAGGCCTAGAAATAAGGAAGAATAAGTCCAATGTAAGAAGACCTAATAGAAGCTTTTGCTTCTAGAAGGATCCTCCTCTAGATGGTTCTTTTGATAGACATATTTAGTATAAATAGGAGTCGAGGGTATGAGAACTTTTGTCTTGGATATTAGTGTAATAGAGCTCTACTCTGCTGGAGGTTGCCCCCTCAAAGAGGCAAGTGAACATTGCTCCCAGTAATCAAAGTTCTCTTTCTAGTGTTATTCTGGTATCATTTTGGTATTATTGTGGTGTTGTTCTAGTTATATTGTTGTTCATCTTCCATTTCTAGCTATTTATTTATGTTCTGCATACTTTTTTATATATGGAATATTACAAGTGGTATCATAGCACCTTCCTCGGCAGAAAATTGTGGGTTAACTTTTTTTCAGGGTAGAGACGTATTCCGACGTCTTTAAGCTACAGAGATATGTCATTATGCGCATAAACCCGCAGTCGAGGATTCATACACGCAGAAAATAAAAGTGGTACTTAAGCGCACATCTGTTGTCCACCCTTGTAACCCATGTTGGTACACCTTTGAGTGGTAGTGCATCAGACAACACCTGTATACAGATTGGTCTAGATCTCCTGAAGCCCTCCATAGATAAATCAATTGGTTCCCTGACTGTTATAGTGCCACGGAGAACATCACTCGAGAAGATACTCTCTAGTACCTCGGTAGTCGGGTAGTACAGCTAAGGGCATATTCTAGCCTCCTAAGTTGGTGCCCTGAGATATTGGGTCGAGTACTGTTGTTGGACCCCGCACATATATCAAAGATCTATAGCACAGGGCAAACCCTTGTCTGTAGAACCCTTGAATACCTAACCTTTGGGGATGAAAACAAAAACAAAACAGACAATATCTATTGTCGTGCAACTGTGTCTCTTGCATTCGAGTTGCCAAATTACTACACATTTCTTCCTGTCAAGCATTTCAGAATTTCATCACTATTGTATTCTTCAGGTCGGAGTATAAATCCGCAGGTGTAAAAAAAAAAAATGTTGGCACCATTATTTGAGACCTATTCCATTGAATTTCTCTCTTCGCCCTTAACGCATTCATACTTATAATTTTTCAACAAATTGTTTTTGTTGTGTTGCCCCACCTGACCCTTTTCGGTTTCCTCGTCATCATGGCCCATACCCGTAGACAAGACTTGGAAGCTTGCTTCAATACCTTGCACTCTAATTTCACAGATACCCAACAAGAAGTGAGACAACCTAGTGCCAATATTGCCCCCATCAATAAAAACATGCATTCCTCCATCGTCACCTCAATCGAGGAACTCAAACAAGACCCCAAACAAGACATTACTACCCAGCTTGAATCTTTCACTACGATAATCTGCACCAAGCTGCATATCCCTGCAGATCCTCCCTTATCTGACCCACCCTTTCATACCGAAGGTGAAACTTCCTCTCATTCCCGTAATTTTCATCCCTATCACTTTCAGCGTGACCTACACCTTTCGCATGTGGATGTGACCAAATTTGATGGCTCAGATCCCACTGGCTTGGTAACTCAAATGGAACATTATTTCTCTTTGTATGACATTATGAATGAGTTGGCCAAACTCCGGTATGGTGTTCTTCATCTAGATCAAGAACGTTGGCAATGGTGGCAATGGAGAAAAAATGCCCACCAAGGGCATGTTGCTTGGACAAACTTTGTGGCAGATATTTATGAACACTTAGACACTGACACCAACCATTTAGGTTGTTTGACAAATTTGAAACAATCTGGCATAGTGGAAGACTTTATAGCTTCTTTTGAGCGACTGGCGTTTTGTACAAAGGGCATGTCTAATGCTTTTTTCCGAGAATTTTTTATCAGTGGCCTCAAGGATGAGATTTGTGCCCATGTCCTCATGGCTCGGCCTCAGAGTTGGGTGGAGGCTACTAAAAGAGCTAAGGAATAACAACAAGTTGTCTCTTCTCAAAACTGAAAAACCTCCTTTATTCCTCGCACTAAACCAGTAAAACCCAATCCTCCTTCTACTCCACTAAAAATCCAAAAAATTGACCAGGACCGAAATGGTTGAACGCCAACTCAAAGGCCTTTGTTATAATTGTGATGAATAATAGTTTCCAGGACACAAGTGTAAGGAACAAAAGATTTTTATGTCCATCTCAGAGGATGTTTTAGAAGAGGATGTTGAGGCTCACCTTGTGTCTACGTTACTTGAACCCACTGACATAACCCTTCCCTCAAAACCCTCCCAAAGTAGAACCAGTCATTTCCCTAAATGATCTCACTGGCTTCTCTGCTCCCCAAACCCTCAAGCTAATTGGTTACATCAAGCATATGAAGGCCATCATTATTGTTTTGTTTTGTTTTTTTGTTTTTTTTTATACTAGGGGAATCGGTAACAACGGCAATATCGTACTCGCGTGACACGGGGTCGAATCCTGTCGGCTGCCTTATAACCTCTAGGGAGAAACGCACAGCCCGCAAGCACGCCCTCCGAGTAAATCGAGGTGAGAATCGACCTTGAGACCTCATTTTACATAGTTCCTTCCATTTACACGGCACTTGCCAATCGGTCTACACCCCTGCGGGCGAAGGCCATCATTATTGTTGATAGTGGAAGCACCCATAATTTTATTCATCGCTGCATTTCCCAAGAAACTAATTGCTATATCTATGCAGCCAATAATTTCCAAATCATGATTGCCAATGTCACATCCATAAAATGTGGAGGGGGTTGTGAATATGTGTGTCTCCAAATTGGTGAACACCACCTAAAATCTCATATGTTTTCTATCGACATGGGTGGTTGTGACATTGTGTTGGGTGCAAAATGGCTAAGGACTTTGGGGCCCATTCTCATGGATTTTAAGGAATTAACCATGCAATTCGACCAGGAGGGCCAACAATATAAGTTCCAAGGCATCATCGTCAGTTCCCCAGAGATCATTAGTTCCCATCGCATGGAAAAGATGCTCAAAAAAGGTCATTATGGCATTATTGCCCAACTCCATGCCATACAAGCAACTGAGACACCCTCTGTGTCGCAGGACCTCCGATCCATCCTCTCTAAACATCAAGCTGTTTTTTCCACTCCCCAAGGACTCCCTCTTTCCCGTGGTGTTCATGATCATTTCATTCCACTTGTCCCAGGAAGCCTTCCTCCCAATATTCATCTCTATTGTCACCCCTTTTCCCAAAAAATGAAATTGAGAAAATGGTTCAAGAACTGCTCAGCACAGGTGTTATCCTCCCTAGTACAAGCCCCTACTCTTCTCTTGTGGTCATGGTACTTAATAAAGAAGGTTCTTGGTGCATGTCTCTTGACTTCCGCGCCCTCAACAAACTCATCATTAAAGACAAATTTCCCATTCCTGTCATTGATGACCTCTTGGATGAATTAAGTGGTGCCCAGTTCTTTAATAAACTTGATCTTCGTTATGTTACCACCAGATCCGTATGAAAGAGGTATACATTCCTAAGACTACCTTTAGAACTCATGAGGCCACTATGAGTTTTTGGTCATGCCCTTTAGCTTATGTAATGCTCCCTCCACTTTCCAAAGCCTCATGAATCATGTCTTCTGTCCTTTTCTCCGTCATTTTGTCTTAGTTTTCTTTGATGATATCCTCATCTGTAGCAAAACCTGGACATACCATATTACTCATGTGGATCGAGTTCTCCATCTACTCTCTCAGCACCAAATTTTCTTGAAACAATCTAAATGTGCTTTTAGCGCGTTGGAAGTCAAGTACTTGGGTCATCTTGTTGGCAAGGCCAGCATCAGGGTGGATCCTAAAAAGATTGAAGTTATGCAAGATTGGCCTCACCCAAAGACTCTCAAAATATTGCGTGGATTTATGGGCTTAACAGGTTATTATCGCAAGTTTGTTAAGAATTATAGAAAGATTGTGGCACCTCTCACTACACTCCTTAAAAAGAATTCTTTCACTTGGACTCCAACAGTCATTGAGGCTTTTCAAACCTTGAAGATGGCTATGTGCACCACTCCAGTCCTGTCCCTTCCTGATTTCACAAAGACCTTTGTCCTGAAATGTGATGCTTCAGGGAAAGGAATTGGCGTTGTCCTTATGCAAGAGGGTCGCCCTTTGGCCTTTACCAGCAAACAATTGTCTGAGAAAAATTTGGGCAAATCAATCTATGAAAAGTAAATGTTGGCTATTCTGCATGTCATTGATCTTTGGCGCCCTTATCTATTGGGGCAACACTTCCAAATTAAGACAGATCATCAAAGCCTCAAGTATTTTCTAGAACAACACATTTCCTCCCCAGAGCAACAAAAATGGGTGACTAAGCTCTTTGAATATGATTATGAGATCATTTACAAGAAAGACAAAGACAATGTGGTTGTTGATGAACTTTCCATTAAATATGAAGATGAAGGGTCCATTTTTCCTCTCTCCTTCATTGTACCAGATTGACTCCAAGTTGTTCGTCGGGAATGGCTACACGATCCCAAAAGTTCGCATCTGATACAACAATTGAAGTCCAATTCTCCAGCTTCCCTAGGGTACTCTTGGCTCCATGATGAGCTTTGATACAAAGGTTGTTTGTATTTAAGTAAACAGTCAAAACTTAAATCCACGGTACTTTCTAAGCTTCATGCTACACCCACAGTTGGGCACTCTGAGTTTACCAAAACCTATGACAAGGTCAAACGTTCTTTTTTCTAGGATGGTATGAAACAAGACGTTCGTAATTTTGTGGCTGAATGTGATGTGTGTCAACACAACAAGGAAGAAACAGTCAAATCTCTTGGCACACTACAATCGCTTCCAATTCCACTTGCTATTTGGTGGGATATCTCTATGGATTTTATTGTAGGATTACCTAAATCATGCAATAAATTAGTCATCATGGTGGTAGTTGATCGTCTTTTCAAGTATGCTCATTTATGTTCTCTTCAACACCCATTTACAACATCCATTGTGGCTCAATTTTTCATGTATCAGGTCTTCAAGATTCATGGCATGTTGCATTCTATTGTTTCTGATCGCGACCCAACTTTCACTAGCAATTTTTTGCAAGAACTATTCAAGCTACAAGGCACCCAATTGCATCTCAACACGACTTATCATCCCCAGACTGATGGTCAAACTGAAGTTGTCAACAAGTGTTTGGAAACATATTTGAGGTGTTTTGCGTCGGAAAGGAAAAATCAGTGGGTTCAATGGTTACCACTAGTTGAATGGTGGTACAACACTTTGTACCATACAACTACCCGCATGACTCCTTTTGAAGCGGTATATGGACAAAATCCACCTTCAATTCTCTCATATTTGCTAGGTGTCTCGAAGGTCCAGGCGGTTGACCAAACGCTTACAGTTCAAGAGGCTATTCTTTGTACCTCAAAGAGAATTTGGTCATGGCCCAGAATCACATGAAGCAACAAGCAGATCAAGGTCGCTCTGAACGTCAATTTGCAGAAGGGGATCATGTGTTTCTTCGACTGCAACCTTACAAGAAAAATTCCCTCAAGGAACGTGAACGTGTGTGTCGAACAAATTTTATAAGGAACAATGAAAATACATTGTACTAGGACTAGACATGGGCAACGTCAATGACCTATACTCATGAATGGGGCCAATGTTGAAATTTTCACAAACTATTTATGTATGCATTGCAATTTCACATGGATATATTGTTCGCATGCCTTAACGATATGGGAAGGTTTCTAGACTCAAAGATGACTCACACACCCACTTGTTTCCATCATCAATTCATCATGTAAACCATAAACCCTATTTTTAATTTCTTTCAAAGTACACAAATTGGGTGACACAAGTTCATTGTCTTAACAGCTCACTTGTATCCCAGAAAAGTTTGTGTGTTTTGAAAACACAAGAAAATCACACTATTTACTCTTATTCATGCTAAGAACAATTGTCAAGGGCCTATTTAGAATCATTAAATCTGCAAACCACCAATTTCAGTCTTCTTCAACAAGATGAAAATTTATCACACTTAACCTTCCTCCTTAACCCAAATAATTCAAAAAATAGTGTGTATTATTTTTCCATAATTGTTGATAAAATTTTGTGTACAGGCTAAGATTAAGTAGATAGAGCATAACATATTTCATTTTTCCCTCATTAAACTTCTAGTACTAGAAGAACGTAAGAAGACAAACACATACTGGGAGTCTTTCTTATTATTAGCAGAGATTGCCTCAGAAGCCTTTAGTACTCCTAAAACAGGGAAATATCCTCCTTCTTCAAGTGAAAAAATACCCGAGACAACCTCTGACAGCTCAAGCAAGAAGGAAAAGGGAAAGAGATCATTAGAACAAAGTGTAAATCATGATAAGGATACTACGGGAGCCTTTGGTAGTAGACAAGCTAATAAAAAGGCAAGAAGACTTGACTTCACCCCTAAAAATGTAGAGGTTATAAAATTTAGTAGGCCTCTGACTAGATCTGCAGCCAAAAAATTAGCTCCCATAGATACAGACAAAGTTGAAGAGCCTATTCAGCATGCAGTTGCAGAAACAAGCAAAGATCATTCTCCATCAAAAAAGGAAGATAAAATAGTCATATAATTTGAAAGCCATTTAATTAAAAAGGTAAATCATGTCATTGCCAACCTGTAGCAAGAGAATAGAGAAATGAAAAAATGCATTGTTGAACACTTGGATTTTTATGAAAAGGCCCTTGAAAATAGCAGAAATATGGTGAAAAGATCCGTAGCTCTACACAAGCAGGTAAAAAACCTATATCAACAAATCAAGACTCTGCACGCAGAAAATAGATCACTTAAGCAGAGGTTGCAACAGATGACAGAGAAATAAGTGAAGAGGAACTTGGATTTATTGGCTCAAGCAGAAAAAATATAAGGTGAAGCTAGTCCAGGATCATCCATTTTGTCTTCTAATTGTCCATATTTTGAAACTAGAAGATCAAGGAGTCAAACCATAATTTTACAATTATGGGGGATACCTAGGGTTTGTGATTTTTCCATTAAAGGAAATGTTTTTGAGCAAGGAATGTGCTTCACATGTTTCATTATCCTAATATACCCAAGACAAGACCATTATATGGCACTTATACAACAAGAAAGTATCAGATATTGAAAACAGTGAAGAACAAAACTTTCGCAGCGAGCTCACGTTCTGAAAGTGTTGAAGTTGCAGTTTCACAGCAAGCCTGCATTCACATGCTACGAAAGTGACCAGTTTTTCCAAATCAACAGAGATTTGATCGTCAGCTGGAGCACAAGTGTCATATGAGGATGGAGATTCCAAGGACTAAATTTTGGTTATTCAGCTGATGTGTTTTAATCATGATATGTACACGTTTAGTAAGTCAAAACTAATTCCTAGTTTCAAGCAATTTGTTAGCAGTTTAGTAGCAGTTTGTTTTGGTTCAATTGTAACTTAATCTAAAGATAGAAAATCCTCATGAATTCGACTCCTTTGATTTTTTATGGCATGTATTTCTATATATTTTAACTAAATATGTAAAATGGGTTCGAGTGGTGTGAGAAATATCTTTGTAATTGCATGTTGTAATCTTTTCTATGAGATTAATAGAATTTTTCTTGGATCGGAAGAGTACGAGAGATTTGGCCTCAAATATTCATATGAATATTTTTCCTTATGTGTGTTCTCTCATGGTATATGTGCTCCTTTATCTGTGAATTCATTTAAATGTTATATCTTCTGATATTTGAACAAGATTAGGTACGGCAGAATTTATTTACAGTTTAATGCTATGTTGTATGTGTTCATATATTCCACCTTTTTTCCTCTAAAAACTACCTTAGAATTCATCCTAGACTAATGCTCTATTGTATTTTGAATGTTTTCTCTATCCATCCCCCATCTACAATGATATTTAAATTGTCTAAGGAAGCGTTTCCTATCTTTCCTTTGATCATCCTTTGTTCTATTGACCAAGTATCTAGCAGATATTTGATCTCATATATTAACTCCCTCCCTTGTCGTATGCGAGACACCATAACACTATGTCCAACATTATATAGGAATTATCAATCTAGTGGAAGGACAAAAGGCCCAAAGATGTCACCTAGGAACCAATAGAGATTTTATAGTAGTTTTCACACCTCTAGACATGAGGACAAAGTCAATGATTGAATGAATGGACTTGCAGTACCACATGTAGCATGAGGGAAAGAATGGAAGACTACCCAAACACACACACACCACTAAGAGGGGAATATAGGAGACTCGATTCGCCACTTAGTTTTTGGTCCAAACTAAGAAACACTAGGGTAAGATAAAAGAGGATGAAAATAAGAGGGTGAGCCACTAGATTGACAAGGACCTTAAGATCTTGCCAATGATAACTTATCATCACAACTTCATGGTAATGTGACTATAGTTGGGTGCTATAGATAATAGTTCTACACTTGCAATCCCCACATCTTCATACCTTTTTAGTACACGTGAGTTGCACAGATCGTGTTTCATGATATATACACTTGTGGATTGGGTGATGAGGGTTTTTCCTTTTCCATTCCGTGTACAATTAGTGATATGAGATGTTAATGAATTATATTTTTACCATGACAACATTCAAGGTAAAAAACAAGGGGCTTAGGCCCTAAACTATGCTTCTATATTGGCTTGTAGGCCATGCATAGCACCTTAAACCATGACACATGCCTTTCATAAGGTATCAATTTCTCAAGGCTGGTATACATGTACAATTCTAAGGTTTTGAAAACCATTAACACGTCTATTCTCCCCCATAAACAATTATTTGAGATGCTCGTGACTTGTATTTTTACCATGACAACATTCAAGGTAAACAAACAAGGGGCTTAGGCCCTAAATGATGCTTCTATGGCTTGTAGGCCATACATAGCACCTTAAACCATGACACATGCCTTTCGTAAGGCATCAATTTTCCAAGGGTGGTATACTACATGTAAAATTCTAAGGTTTTGAAAACCATGAACATGTCTATTATCCCATATCATGGTTCAAGTCTATGCAATATGGGATTGAGACCTATAAAAAAACATCTAAGGCACATGGACCATGCACAAGTCCATGGACCATGAAACATCCCTTATAGAAGTAATTATGTCCCAATAGTGGGATATATTCCAATATTTGGTTCGCCAAGGATGGGCCTATCAACATAAGAAATGCCTCGATGCTAAAAGCTAGGGGCTTCGATTCTAAATGTTAGAATTAAGAAATTATTTTAGATGCTAATGAATTTTATTTTTACCATGACAACATTCAAGGTAACAAGCAAGGGCTTAGGCCCTAAATGATGCTTCTATGGCTTGTAGACCATTCATAACACCTTAAACCATAACACATGCCTTTCGTAAGGTATCAATTTCCCAAGGGTGGTATACATGTACAATTATAAGGTTTTGAAAACCATGAACATGTATATTCTCCCTCATAAACATTTATTTGAGATGCTAATGACTTGTATTTTTACCATGATGACAACATTCAAGGTAAAAAACAAGGGGCTTAGGCCCTAAACGATGCTTCTATGGCTTGTAGGTCATGCATAGCACCTTAAACCATGACACATTCCTTTCGTAAGGTATCAATTTCTCAAGGGTGGTATACATGTATAATTCTAAGGTTTTGAAAACCATGAACACGTCTATTCTCCCTCATAAAAAATTATTTGATATGTTAATGACTTGTATTTTTACCATGACAACATTCAAGGTAAAAAACAAGGGGCTTAGGGCCTAAATGATGCTTATATGGCTTGTAGGACATGCATAGCACCTTAAACCATGACATGTGCCTTTCATAAGGTATCAATTTCCCAAGGGTGGTATAGTACATGTACAATTCTAAGGTTTTGAAAACCATGAACACGTCTATTATCCCATATCATGGTTCAAGTCTATAGAATATGGGATTGAGCCCTATACAAAACATCTAAGGAACATGGACCATGCACAAGTCGTTGGACTATGAAACATCCCTTATAGAACTAATTATGTCCCAAGACTGGGATATATTCTAATATTTGGTTCACCAAGGATGGGACTCTCAACATAAGAAATGCCTCGGTGCTAAAATTTAGGGGCTTGGGTTCTAAATGCTAGATTTAAGCAATTATTTGATATGCTAATGACTTGTATTTTTACCATGACAAAATTAAAAAACAAGGGGCTTATGCCCTAAATGATGCTTCTATGGCTTGTAGGCCATGCATAACACTTTAAACCATGACACATGCCTTTCGTAAGGTATCAATTTCCCAAGGGTGGTATACATGTACAATTCTAAGGTTTTGAAAACCATGAACACATCTATTCTACCTGATAAACAATTATTTGAGATGTTAATAACTTGTATTTTTACCATGACAACATTCAAGGTAAAAAAACAAGGGGCCTAGGCCCTAAATGATGCTTCTATGGATTGTAGTCCATGCATAGCACCTTAAACCATGACACATTCCTTTCGTAAGGTATCAATTTCCCAAGGGTGGTATACATGTACAATTATAAGGTTTTGAAAACCATGAACACATCTATTCTCCCTCATAAAACATTGTTTGAGATGCTAATGACTTGTATTTTTACCATGACAACATTCAAGGTAAAAAACAAGGGGATGAGGCCCTAAATGATGCTTCTATGGCTTGTACACCATGCATAGCACCTTAAACCATGACACATGCCTTTCGTAAGGTATCAATTTCCCAAGAGTGGTATAGTACATGTACAATTCTAAGGTTTTAAAAACCATGAACATGTCTATTATCCCATATCATGGTTCAAGTTTATAGAATATGGGATTGAGCCCTATACAAAATATCTAAGGCACATGGACAAGTCCTTGGACCATGAAACAATTCATATAGAAGTAATGATGTCCTAAGAGTGGGATAAATTCTAATATTTGGTTCACCAAGGATGGGCCTGCCAACATAAGAAATGCCTTGGTGCTACAAGTTAGGGGCTTGTGTTCTAAATGCTAAATTTAAGCAATTATTTGAGATGCTAATGACTTGTATTTTTACCATGAAAACATTCAAGGTAAAAAAAAGGGGCTTAGGCCCTAAACGATGCTTCTATGGCTTGTAGTCCATGCATAACACCTTAAACCATGACACATGCCTTTCGTAATGTATATTTAATTTCACAAGGCCGGTATACATGTATAGTTCTAAGGTTTTGAAAACCATGAACACGTCCATTCTCTATAATAAACAATTATTTGAGATGCTAATGACATGTGTTTTTACCATGACAACATTCAAGGTAAAAAACAAGGGGCTTAGGCCCTAAACGATGCTTCTATGTCTTGTAGGCCATGCATAGCACCTTAAACCATGACACATGTCTTTCGTAAGGTATCAATTTACCAAGGGTGGTATAGTACATGTACAATTCTAAGGTTTCGAAAACCATGAACACGTCTATCATCACATATCATGGTTCAAGTCTATAGAATATGGGATTGAGTCCTATAAAAAACATCTAAGGCACAGGGACCATGCACAAGTCCTTGGACCATGAAACATCCCTTATAGAAGTAATTATGTCCCAAGAGTGGGATATATTCTAATATTTGGTTCACCAAGGATGGGCCTCTCAACATAAGAAATGCCTTGGTACTAAAATTTAGGGGCTTGGGTTCTAAATGCTATATTTAATCAATTATTTAAGATGCTAATGACTTGTATTTTATCATGACAACATTCAAGGTAAAGAACAAGGGGCTTGGGCCCTAAACGATGCTTTTATGGATTGTAGGCCATGCATAGAACCTTAAACCATGACACATGCCTTTCGTAAGGTATATTTAATTTCCCAAGGGTGGTATACATGTACAATTCTCAGGTTTTGAAAACCATGAACACATCTACTCCCTCATAAACAATATTTAAGATGCTAATGAATTGTATTTTTACCATGACAATATTCAAGGTAAAATACAAGGGGATTAGGCCCTAAACGATGCTTCTATGGCTTGTAGGCCATGCATAGCACCTTAAACCATGACACGTGCCTTTCATAAGGTATCAATTTCCCAAGGGTGGTATATTACATGTAAAATTCTAAGGTTTTGAAAACCATGAACACGTCTATTATCCCATATCATGGTTCAAGTCTATAGAATATGGGATTGAGCCCTATACAAATTATCTAAGGTACATGGACCATGCACAAGTCCTTGGACCATGAAACATCCCTTATAGAAGTAATTATGTCCCAAGAGTGGGATATATTATAATATTTAGTTCACCAAGGATGGGCCTCTCAACATAAGAAATTCCTCGGTGCTAAAAGTTAGGGGCTTGGGTTATAAATACTAGATTTATGGCAGATGGGTCATGCATCAACACTAGACTACATGACATACCCTTATGATAACATCTTTGTCTTGGTATTGTGATATGGGCCCAATTCCGAGGCTTATCATATTGATGATGGGCCTTCTTTCCAAGTACATGGTTCAAGGCCAAAAACCATTTCCCTAGGAACCATATGTTAATTCTAAGGCTAGTACGTTATGCACAACCCCCCAATCATGAAAACAGATCTTTGGAAAGATTCTTTAACCCACAAGTGGCATATGGGTGCACATTTGAGGATTCCCACATTAGGGATGGGTATTTTCATTTAAGACATGGTAAAGGGACAAAAATAGGATTTTAGGTCCTATACATTGTTTTTGTGGCTCATGAGAAAATCATAGGGCCTTAACCAAAGACAAGACCTTAATAAGAAATATTTGTCCCATGAGTGGTATACAAGCCTAATTTTAAGGTTTGGTGTATAAAGGATGATGTTTTTAGACCAAAACATCATTCAAAGAAAAATCATAAGGGCTTAGGCCTTAAACACTACTTTCAGGTCTTGCGGGCTAGGCACTAGGACCCAAACACTAATTTTTATAAGTGCTTAGGCCTTGTGGGCTAAGCACTTATGATATAGGTGAGTGATTTGTTTGAGTACTCATTTTTTTATCCTACACCCCCATTGATCTTGAGCCCCTACTCAGGGGGTAGCACCTAATTTAGAGGGTTGCATTGGTTGGGTGGAAAAATGACCTTTCCATATGATTCCCCCCTTGTTGACATCCTACTTGTCAAGTATTAGTTTGGACTAGAAGATAGTCATCGACAAGGTGAAGGACATAGTTGATCTACTATTACTTAGACATTGTTGATTTACTTAATTTCTTAGCCATGATGCCCCCTAAAAAACCAAAAGAATATGGGGATCATTTTGGTGACAATTTTGTTGGTGGAAATAAGCACAATGAAGAAAATAGTGTAGGCCTGGTGGAATGTTTATCCTTACCCATAGCTTCCATTTTGAGGTGATCTAGCTACATATTACCTATATTAGTGAAATGGACATGAATGATCCCCATATTCATGTCCATATCACTAATTATATGACAAGGCATTTGGCTACCTTAAGAGAGTCATAGTTATTCATGTTGTTTACCCATGCTTTGTTGAATTTCTTCACTTTAGCATTCAGAGCATTGGACATAAATCACATTGCATCAGCATCCGCAAGGACCATCGCAATTCTTTGTTTTAATTAAATAGTCAGATTCCTCTTGTCCAAACCAATTCTAAGTCGATTGTTATAAGGTTATATATTAATTATATTAAATATGTTAATTAGATTAAGGCTATTAAGGTTATATAATAATTATATATATATTAATTATTATAACATAATAAAAAATTAAAAAACATAAAAATTCAAACACCAAAACAAAACCAAACAAAAAGCCCAATCTCGTGCCCGCGTCGACACCCATTCCATATCTAGTTAGTAGTTGGAGGTAGAGCACGACAGTGATAGAGACAGAGTAAGAGAGAACTGGCCAAGGGGGATTTGCTCAGAGCAAGACAAAGCCAGCAACAGAGACAGAGAAAGATTTGCTTCAGGCAAGGCAAAGAGCATATAGAGAGGTAGGAGGTGCCAGGCAGGTAGTGTTTCAGCATAACCAGGAGAAAACCTAGGTCATGTGGCCACACTTATTTCACTAGGGAGACAAATAGGGAAGACAAACAATTCAAGGAGCAGTAGTGTCCATGGATCGGATCACCCCAAAAGTGAACAGTTGATAGCATCGACAAAGACAGAGCAAGATCCAAGAGGGATATAGCGACAAAGACAAATCCAAGGGGGATTTTTTAAGAGCACCAACAATTCCGCCAAAATATGTATGAATTAGCGTGTTTTCTACCCAAAAATGGGGTTTTTCTATGAAAAATAACAAATTTTAAGAATATAGGTAATGTGTAGATAGATCACCTCAAAATGGAAGCTATGGGTAAAGATAAACCTTCCACCAGGCCTACAATGTTTTCTTCATTGTGCTTATTTCCACCAACAAAATTGTCACCAGAGTGATCCCCATATTCATGTCCACTATTTGGGGCGGCCAAAAAAAAAAAACCCTATGAAAACGAAAAGAACACAACACAAAAATTTCTTGATATAATGTAGAATAATTGACGGGTGCTAAAAAGTAAATTGGAAGCTAAAGATACTAAAATTTAGAGTTTGATTATATATTTAGAAACAACTATAGAATTTAAGGAAATGGAAATTAATACACTCCCTCATAGGAAGAAAACAAAAACTAAAAGGGAAACTTGCAAAAACAAGGGTAGCACAAAAAAAACTTAAAGAAATTAAAGGTAAAAAGAAAAGTAGAAAAGTGATCATCATTATGACACTAAGTACAAAATTACATCAAACCACTAGACAACATTAAAAAATATTCCAATACCCTCAGGAATGTAAGGAGACATTTAACTTAATCATAAGACCTTGAAAAATGTGTTAGGGATGCATTCTCCCTGGCCATTGCCATGTGTTGGGGAGCATATTTAGATTGTTGCAACCCATGCATCTTCGTTAGATTTTTGGCAACCCCTCCATCTTAGTTAGGAGCATATTTAGATTATTTCAACCCCTACATCTTAGATTGTGATTTAGTTAAGATTGTTAAGGAGCATCGCCCTCCACTGCGAGTAATTTGAAGTTGCTATTGAAACACATAATCATAGTCGATGTAGAGAAAATAACAAATGTCTAGAATCTCAATACAATATTAAACCTTATGTTTTCTATAGTAAAAATTCTTAACTAGTGCCCTCCCAGGATGGAGGGGGAAAATATCCTAATTAGACAAGAGCCTTATGGTTTTATCCTCATGACTATTGTTTGTTTTCAATGTGAATTTCCATTTTTATATTTTTATATTTTAATGGTATTTTTGATTGCTCTGTATCAAAATGAAATGGGTTGAAATATCTTGCAAGACTGTGTCCATTTATCTTGATAATTAGCTCATACTTTTTGTCATTAGCAGTGCACACATAGTAATCAATCAAGAAATTATTTATTTGTTTGAAACCTCTTGCTCCTTCCCATATCTAGTTTTCATCGAAGTTGAAATTCTTCCATTTCATTTTCCCCTTGCATGGTTTAAAGAGTCGAGTCAAAATGCCATCAGTTTCAAAACCACTCCTCCGAGTAACAACAACCTAAAATCAAGCGTTAATTAAAATTTATCTAGCAACTTTTCTAGGGCTCTTCAAACCCATCTTAGCTTAGGTGTAGAGCTTTTGAATAGGATTGTCAGAATAACTTTCCAAAGTTGCTAAACAAACATAGAGCTTTGAGTTAGGGAGTGAAATCCAGTTGCTATATCACTGACTTTGAGAAGCCCTTCCAACACAAGGGTCAAGCACGAGGTCGCATTGGGGTCGACAGAGTAATCAACCCTGCTTTGTTGGTCTTGATGTAGTGGTTACACATATTACAGGGATCACTTGGGAGTAACCCCTCTCTGTGAGGAATCTCTCATACTGGTTTCAGGCTTAGTTACCCTGCCCTTGTGTTTTAACCGGACTATCGAATGTCCCCCCTCTGCTTTGGTATATTAGGTGGCAGCATAGAGGCCATAATATTTTACACTTCATACCCAAGGTGACAACACAGGGAAGGTGGTGTTGTACCTGGGATCGACGTTGTCTAGACTCACTCGAACTCCTTGGAGGGTTGCCCACTACTAGGTGAGGTATCTTGCACCAAGGCATAACTTTGTTAAGCAGGTTGTCAACGTTGTTCTTTCTTATATAGATATATTTTGAGCATGTTCATCTCGATGTTGGTAGTAGTGGCATTGTAGAGACGCCACAAAGTCCTGACGTGGGCTATCATATAGTTGCTAGACTATTTACTTCTCCTTCTTCCATACATTTAGATGGAAGCCATGAAACGCACCACCAAACATCCACACAACGACTAGGCTCTAGTAGAGGTGGTGACAGAGATAAGGTTGATGATGTGGTTGATATGGGTGCATTTCCTGGAGCTATACATGTGACCAACACGGGGACTCTTCCATGCACATTTTTGGTTGATGATAACGGACTTCCATTAAAATAAATAAGACTCCCAGGTAGTTTTTCATATTTTAATTGTTTCATGTTTTCCATCTCAAACATAAATCATCGACATTATTATTTTTAAATTAATGATCATATATTTTTGTGTGTAGGAAACAACCATTTTTATAGGCCCATGGAGAGAAAGGCCTTGTTGATTTTTGGGAAAATCGTACACACAAGGTGGAATTTCCAAAATTTCAACCTCAAAACAAAACTTTTGGATTATATTGAAGGCCTCTTTGGAGTAAATACCTTCAATAAAAAAGTGATCGACTATGCAGCGGGCGAATATTTAAAATAAACGAGAGTTGTGTATAGATGAAACTTGGAATTCAACCCGAGGTATGAGAGTCCTCCATCGATTCTAGAAAGGGAGTGGAAGGCACTCATTGATGATGCAAAAGAAAAGAAATTGAGAAAAATAGGAGAACAAATAATTGGTACCCCAAGGTAAACTACAATATTTTGAATTCAGTACCTTTAATTTTCTTTAGATCTAAATAAAAGTGTGGTATATAACATACTTGAAACTTTTGATGATAGGTTTCCTGACACTTCGAAGGAAACTAGAGAAAGGATTTCCAAACATGGCCAGCACAAGCTAGGCCAGGCCGGCTACTCGAGGTTACAGTCACGAATCGTAAGTACCCAAACATAATAACAATATTATTTGTATCACCTTACAACTTTCAGGTAATTGCATAACATTAAAAATACATACTCTTATGCAATGTAGGGTGACGACTTTGGAACTGAAACCACGGAGGAAGACCTCCAACTTGGTTATAAGTACGGCTATAAAGTTGTCGTTGATCGTAGGAAAAGCATGGGGCAAACCCCAAGATCCAGTTTGAGGGATAAGGTAAATAAAAATCATTCCACATTAACCTTTCATTACTTATTAAATATATAAATGTTTGATATCGTCCATAACTTTAATGTCTTACTTTGTTTTAATCATAGGAGCAACACTATCAACGAAAACATTAGTATTGGACAACATTACGTTGATAGTGCAATGCGGTCAGAAGATCATGGTACTCTCGAGAAACGCCATCACAATCAAGTGCAACTCGATGATATTCCTGTGACTGAGGCCCACGACGGTAAAATGGATTTATATTAAATATCATGTACTTAATAATTTTGTACTTGTGTATTTTGTACTTCTAATTTTTATTACTTGTACATTTACGGTTTTGTCCTTACAAATTTTATCGTTTCAATGGCAGAAAATGTCATAGTTGAGCCTCCTCAGCCTAAAGATCAGGAGTACATGCCAGCCATTCCAACAGTTCCCACTAGGGGACCAGGTAAATAATTACATTGCAGAGGTTTTTTAATATTAATGAACTACTTCAATGATATTTAAAAATTGACCATATAAATTTAATATTTGTTGTTTTGTAGGCGATGGCCCCTCCAAGCAACCTCCACAACGTGATTACGATACTAGGTGTGCTTGGGATAAGAGGACTAAAGCAACATCAATTGTTGAAGAGCCCCTAGAAAACGAAGACATGGAGGCTGATGAATTACTTAAGAACTGGACTAGAAAACTAAAGAAGACTAAAATAAATTTATGATGTACAATAATTTTATATAGCTAGTATATTTGGAACATATTTTGGATGATAAATCTCATTTATAAAAACATTTTTTTATGACATATGCCTTTGAATGATAAACCTTATTTATAGCATTACAATCATTTTTTTATCAATTTTGAATATTTTTAATGCATATTTTTTATAGAATATAGATTGGGTATTGGGGAATTGAGAGTGATGTGAGGGGGGGGAGGGGCCATAGGAGCTTCCACCTTCATGTGGTTAGCCCTATTCAGTAGAGAAAAATTTATTGGAGTTGTTTATTCTTGGAGAAAACCACTCTCGATCCAACAGAGCAACAACATAGTCAATGTTGACATCGTTGTTGCTCCTTCAGATTGAGGGAGGTTTACTCCAAGATCAGACAACTCCAATAAATTATTCGCAAAACCAAGAGGAGCTTATTCAGGCTGTCGCATATGAGATGCACATTCCTTCGATATATAATGTTCATGATATGTGATTCATCATTGTTGAATGCTTACATGTTTAGAATACTAATTGCAATGAATCTTTATACATTTGATCAAGTTGATTAGTTAGTTATCAGTGTAACTAACTTTTCTTGTAGTCTTGTGTGCACAAGTTTTTGCAAGTTTCAGAAGAAGCAATGAAGAATAAGTGAAAGCACTTCAAGTTGTGGATCTACATCTAACATAGGACCTCGGGTAAGTTCATCATGTTTTCTTTCTAAAAAGTTAGTTACTCTGATCATATTAGTTATAGATTTTTCATTGGTCTATTTCATGGGAATTTGCTTATCTTTATATGGTCATTGATCTATTTTGATTTTCCCAAAACCATAGGGGACTTTCCCCGCAAACAATAATCCCATACCATAAATAAAACATGGATTAGGAGAAAAATCCATGGTTTAGTCCATAAGAATTGTAAATTTCACCCATAATGCATTGGATATATTGTTATAGATCATATTCTATCTTTTGTTATGCATATGATACTTTAACTTCTAAGTAATGGAAAATAACAAATGTGTTTCTTAAACTCAAAGGACAAACCAAAGTAAACCAAAAAAAAGAAAAGAATAATTTTCAAGGAATACCTTTGAGTTAATTTGGCTTATAAATTAAGTCATGCAAATAAAGTAAATAACCAAAAAGAAAATTAATTGCATAATATTCAACTTAGGTAAATAAAACCATTACTCTCTCCTGTATTCCTTTCCTTTTATAGGAAAAACATTTGTCTAGGTTTTATACTATGGTTTAGGCCTCTATATATGGAAAATGTGCCAAAAACATTCATCAAGGGAAAAATAAACTCTTTTGCTACAAACCATGGTTTAAGACACAATAACCATATATATTTACCCTAACCAATGAAATCGAGTCTTTAATATTTCCATATGAAAAATATTACATCATTTGGACCTATACTATAGTTTAAAATTGTGTATATAACTTGTGATCTGAATAAATACTATATTACAGTTTAAGGCCATGTATATAACTTGTGATCCAAAGAAAAATTCATTCAGAGAAAAATCCATAATTCTAGACTTTGAACCATAATCAATACATAAAATATACAAATACTATCCATAATCCATGAAATTAGGTTTCTATTGATTTTGTAAGGAAAATATTCTCTATACAAAACTCATACCATGGTTTGCATTCTTATAAATGGCCTATGAGTCTAGAAATCACTCATTATGAGAAAAATTCATGGTTTACAACCCCAAGTCATAATTTACTCGACAAAAAAATTTGTATTTCCTTGAATCCATGACATTGGACTCCTAATACTTTTACTAGGAAATATTTAATATCTAGGACCTATATTATTATTTAAGACCACATATATGGCTTATGCGCCTATAAAATGTTCATAAAGGGTAGAATCCAGAGTTAAAAGCTCCAAAGTTACAATGGTTTAGTCAATAAGAGGTATTTTCATTGCACTTATTAATGAAATTAGTTTCCTAATGGGCCTATAACATATTTTAGGATCTTGTATATTTGTCTTATGAGCCTTAAAAACACTCATTAAAGATAAAATCCATGGTTTGAAGCCTTGCGGACTCTTGTGAACCAAAACAACACAAATTAGGAGAAACATCCATAGTTTAGGGCCTCGAACTAATGTTTATGCCATAAGAACCATTTGTGGTACCCATAATTCATGGAATTAGGGACTAAATCCTTTAGCATAGAAAACATATTGATGGCCTTTCTCTAGTCATTAGGGAAGGGTTGTCAACTGTTGAGAGAATGATTTTGTTTGGGGTTAAAAGATATTCCTATTCTCCCCAAATGAAAAGTGAGAATCGTTTCTCATTATTTTTTAAATACTCAGATCTCGTCACACTGGCAACGACTATTATTGTCGATGGTATTGATAGTTCGTTGATGGTATTGATACTTCCTCGCAAGGATTTGTTGGATAGTTCGTCTATCTGACGACGACTTAAGGTCATCAATCGTACGACGACCATTATAGGTCATCTCGGATGCGACGACCTAAAGAGGTCATTGCACGAGAGACGACCCATTTAGGTTGTCTCTCGTACGACGACCACTTTAGGTTGTTACTCATCCGACGACCTCTATAGGTCGTCTCGCGGGCGATGACCTCTATAGGTCGTCTCACATGAGACAAACTACATAGGTTGTCTCCTCGGGACGACAGTGTTACAACATCCTTAGCTCGTCACACAAGGGATAATAACCTTAGGTCGTCAGAATTGCCACGACACGTGATACGGCGTTTTGGTGGTCCAATATTCGTTTCCATCTCCATGACAAAATGTCAAGCGAGCATCGAAATGACCATCGCAATATGACCCAAATTTACTAGTGTCTCTCTATGCCCCTCTTTCTCTCTTTCTCATTCTACCTCCTTCTCTATCTCTCTCCATCCCACTCTTGACCTCTCTTCTCTCTTCCTGGATCTCTCCTCCCTCCCCTTCTTTCTCTACACCCCCCCCTGTCTACTCTATCCCTTAATCTCTCCATCCCATTCTCAAGCTCTCTTTTACTCTTGTTGGCTCTTTCCCTTCCTCCCCTTATCTCCCTCTCCCCCATTTTGATACGGATTTATGTAGGAACACAATGAAATACAGAAATACACATAAATGCAGAGATGCAGCGGAAATAAGACTTCATTTCATTAATAACAAATGACTGAAATATGCTTACAGACAGAATGGAAATAAACTAGCCAGGGCGTTGGTAGCTTATCTCTAAGAAGAGATGTGGCGGCTACTGGCCTCTGAACTGTGTTACAATCAGGATCGAAGGCCTATTATTATTGAGAAACAATGGAAAACCCTAAACATCCAAAGACCTAACCCTAGGAAATGAAACGCCAAGACTATGGGCCCCGTTTGGGTAAGTTGGTACATCAACTTCCCGGGGACGTAACTTTGGCATATGATCTTTGTTTGACGCGTTCCATACCTCGTTAGAAAGATATATCCGAGGAATACAACTTTTGGGTGAGCATCATTGATCTATAATCCATGTTGCTCCCCGTTTTCCAAAAAAAAATGTCGTTTAAGGCCTCAAAACGGCTCCGGAAATTCAGGACCCGAAAAACTGCTAAAATAGTAAACTATGCGGAAACTGAAAAACTGAAAGAAGCAATGGTGGGGGTCCAAGTGGAATAGGTGGGTGGCCACCAATATCCACCTCGATCATTCCTCCCCCCTTAGGAAGCAATGGTCCCCATTACGTTGAGTTCCTCCATGAGATGAGGAAACTCATTTTCCCCTATAGCCTTGGTGAGGGTGTATGGCCCATATCGGAGCAGACGAAGCTTGCGGTGGGGTCCAGCGAGGCGCTCCTTTTGCAAATGCAACCACACTTTGTCGCCCACCTGGAAGTTGTGTGGTACCTGATGTTGATCATGTCACTGCTTGTAGTTAGCATTGGCTCTGTCCAAGATGTCATGAACTTGTTGGCCGATGTGTTGAATGTGCTCAATGAAGTTGTTTGCCTTGTCAGCCTCAGACTGGACATGAGCTGAATCTTCCTGAGTAGCCACAAATGGCATGGCTATGTCAATGGGACATAGTGGCTGGAATCCCAAGCCCACTTGAAAGGAGTTGTGGCTGGTTGAGCTATGGGGAGCCCGGTTGTAGTTGTGTTGTACATAGGGGAGGCTCTCATCCCATGTGCGTGTATGCTTTGAATTGTACATGTGCAGAATGTGTACGATCATCCGGTTGACGACCTCT
>ML793345.1:0-14278 GCA_009831015.1 Picea engelmannii | reverse complement strand
GCTCAACAAAATTTAATGTTGGAATTTGACACCCTATCACAAATTATCCTTGCATCTAAAATGTAAGGAGCAAAAGCTGCCGCAATATACTAGCTTTTATTTAAATGGAAGTATTAGGCACAAACAAAAAACCTAATAGTGCAGCTTTAATTATGGATTAAAGAGCCTCTTAAATTCTTGCAGAAAGAAGTTCAATTCATCTATCAATAGAGGTTCAACTCATCTATCAATATTTGTACAGGAAAATGATATTTTTTTTATTTTTTTTTAATAAATATAAAATTCAATAAAACAATATTAAACATTGGAAAACACCATAAATTTGTACTCAACATATTAACTAATATGTAGTCATGAAAATGATTTAAACTTTTTTTTAAATTACAAAAATTCAATTGAATAATGTTAAACAATAGAAAACTCCATAAATTTGTAGTAAACATGTTAACTAGTCAATGGGAAAACTTATCTTCCATCTCGAAAGATCAAAACCAACATTACTCCAAATGTGTTGTTAATGGAGCACATGTTAGGCTAGGCAAGTCTATTCATAAATTGATTATCATTGGCCATACATTAATAGTGTGAAGAACAAAATCAAGCATTCCAAATGTGGAGTGGGCCAAACCTAGAAATGTTTTCACATAAAGTGATATAACACGATTATGTAATATTAATAATTTATGTATATTATATTTAATATATATTAGAATTTTATTATTATTTTTTATTCGATAAAAAAGTTTAAGGAAATATATTGAAAACCTGGAATCCAAAAATAATATATATAGTAAGAATGAAATTCTATCATTTTATAAATTGATTTATTAATTATTTTAAGTATTTAAAAAGTCAACCTATTTGCATTTGAAATAACAAGTAATGATTGTTTTGATTCTAAAATAAAGTTTAAGGAAATATATTAAAAATCTAAAATCCAAAACTAATATATATATAATAAAAATGAAATTCTATGCTTTTATAAATCAATCTACCAATTATTCTAAGAATTTTAAAGATTTAACTTATTTGTATTTAGAATAGTAAGTAATGATTGTTCTTAGTGCTAATTCACCACTAAATTCTTATTAATTGTCACCTAAAAAATTACAAACCCTCAACTTTCTAAGACAAGTTAGGTGTTATGATATGTTATATATTAAATTTATTATTTCAATTTCTAAAATTAAACAAACTTTATTAAATTATTATTAGTTTTACCACCTTCTAATAAAATATTAAAAATTCACAACTTTTATCTTATAACTCTTAAAATTGAATATGCTAAATTGTCATATCAATTTTTAAAATTAGAAAAACTTTTAATATCAAACTATATATATTTCAATACAAAATTTAAATTTCCTTGGTTCACCAAAAATTTAAATAGAAAAGAATTAAACAAATAAGCACTACATGGAAATCATTAATTAATCAATTATGATTTCACTGAAGTTATATTATGAGTAGCTTGCCTTATTGCTTTTAAATGGATTAAAAGCAACTTATATTATTATTAATTATACTTATCCATGTCATTAGAAGACTTTGTAATAATGGTGATAGGGAAAGGCCACTATCAAAAAGTTGTCCAAATTTTACCATTAAAAATTCTCAACCAAAACATTTTTCAAATTTTGTTGTAAATTATATAAAAACATTCTTATATTACAAAACAAAATTTAACCACTAATTTAATGGAGTTGTAATAACTACTCTCATAGAAAAAAGTCACTAAAAAACTTTGCACAAATTTTATTATAATTTATAATTTAATTTTGTTTGATGTAAGTTAATATTTAAACTTTGAATAACACTTAAATTATCCCACACACATCATATAATAACCAAAATTAGTTGCGCCAGACACACGCTTATCCTTAAATGTTTATCCTTAATTGTGTTGTGCCCAAGATTCCGTAAAAGTAAAGGGAAAATAGCTGATGGTGGCAAGTGAACTAACTAAAAATTATGGATATAGGAATAAATGGAAATTAAAGAATTCTTTATAAATGTTTTGAATTTTTTTATTTTTTATTTGAAATGCCCTGTACATTGTAATTGTCTCATTAATTAAGACCACTTTCAGCTCGATTTTCCCTCAGATTGAAGAGTACATAGTGTACAATATATATATGAGTGTAATTAAATAAAAGAATTGTAATTAATTGTTGATAAATCATTTAATGCTAATGTCTAATCATTCACGGATAGGGGAACCTGACCGTCACATTTGTAACCAGTAGAGGCTACCCGGAAGATGCCGGCGACAGGGCTGCCAAGAATCGGCGGAAAGGCAGCTTTCCGACAAGGACACGTGTCCATAAATGACGCAAAAGACCCCGTGTAAGAGGTGCGTGATAGCAACGACCCCAGTTTTGAAGTAAGAGGATACTTAATTTTAAATTTGGATTTTACAAAAACATGGAAAAGGACAGTGAGTAATTGAGTTAAGTGTGGCAGTTGGAAGAAGTGAAATAAACATTAATTAAAGTACTGGAAGAAGTGAAGCTGGCAATAACACTTCAAAGTTATCAGCCAATAAAATTGTAACAAATATATTTTTTATTTATTTCAAAATATATGAATTGAAACTTCCTAAGTTAAACATTAGAATTTCTGAAAAAATTTAAAGTCAACCATAAATTAATGTCAAATCAACCATGAACTCATTGCTATAGTCCCAGGCCTTCCGCAAGAGACTAATAAGGCCTAGCAATAAGGAAGAATAAGTCAAATGTAAGAAGACCTAATAGAAGTTTTCGTTTCTAGAAGGATCTTCTTCTAGATTGTTCTTTTGGATAGATAGATTTAGTATAAATAGGAGTAGAGGGTATGAGAAGTTTTTTTCTTGAGAATTATTACAATAGAGCATTGCTTTGTTGGAGGTTGCTTCCCCGAAGAGGCAAGTGAACATTTTTTCCTATCAATAAAGATATTATTTGGTGTTGTGGTTTCATATTTTGTGTTGTTCAGTTGTTATTCTCTGCAATATTTTCCGCTTCATGCTATTATAATATATCTGGTACCTTACAAGTGGTATCAAAGCACTTTCCTTGGTAGAAAATTGTGGGTTAAATTTTTTTCAGGGTAGAGACGTATTACAACATTTTAAAGCTACATATATATGTCATTTAGTGCGTAAATACGCGGTCGAGGAAGCATACATGCATGAACTACAAGTGGTACTTAAGCGCACATTGTTGGCCACCCTTGTAGCCCATGTTGGTACCCCTTCAAGTGGTAGTGCATCAAACAACACATGTATATGGATCAGCCTAGATATCTTGAATCCCTCCGTAGATAAACCAATCGACCTCTTGACTGCTGTAGTGCCACTGAGAACAACACTCGGGAAGATACTCTCTAGTACCTGGATAGTCGGGTAGTATGACTAAGGGCACGATCTAGCCTTCTTAGTTGGTGCCCTGAGATATTGTGCCGAGTACTACTGTTGGACCCCACACATATATCAGAGAGCTATAACATAGGGCAAACCCTTGTCTATAGAAACCCTGAATACCCTAACCTTTGGGACGGAAACAAAAATAGAACAGACAAGATCTATTGCAGTGCAACTGTGCATTCTACATTCTGGTTGTGAAATTCCTACACATTTTTTATGTTAAACATTTGTCAATTTCGTCACTACAGTATTATTCAGATTGAAGTATAACTCTGCAGGAGTAGAAAAAAATAAAAAAAATTATGGATCATGTCGGCACCATTATTTGAGACCTATCCCATTAGATTCCTCTCTTTGTTGTGATTGCAGTCATACCTACCATTTTTCCACAATATTTTTTTTTACGTGGACACGAACCCTTCCCAACACCCCTATTGGGAATCTATCCCATTAACTTCCTCTCTTTGCACTGATCATAGTGGTACCACTCACCAATAACTCATTTATGTGCAGTCCCATTTTTCCCCATGGCCCACACTTGCATCCAATATTGGGAACAACATCTCACCACCTTGGCCAAAGATCATGACCAAACCTGGCGTGATATCTCTTCCATCATGTCCAATATTGGTAACATCAACTCTCAACTTACTCCACTCAAATCACTTCCCACAACCATCACTCAATTGACTGCCACATGTCAGCAATGACAAGAAATTGTGAACAATTTGACCACCTTGTTTAAGACCACCACTGATCCTTTCTCCTATTCTACATCTTATATCCTTGATGGTCCTTAATCCTCCGAGTACACCTCTTTTCCTCCCCACAACTTTCAGCGGTACCTTCCTCCCCCTCGCGTGGAGGTAAACACATTTGATGGCTCGGATCCCATAGGCTGGGTTACTCAAATGGAACACTATCTCTCTTTGTATGAAATTACTGATGAGCTGTCCAAACTAAGGTATGGTGTTCTCCATCTAGATGTGGAACGTTGGAAATGGTGGGAATGGCGAAAAAATGTTTGCCAAGGGTTGTGGCTTGGACACAATTTGTTGCAGAACTTTATGAATGATTTGACACTAACACCCATCATTTAGGTCGTTTGACAAATTTGAAACAATCTAGCACAGTGGAAGACTTTATAGCTTCTTTTGAGCGATTGGCTTTCTGCACTGAGAGCATGTCTCATGCTTTTTTTCCGAGAATGTTTTATTAGTGGCCTCAAGGACGAGATCCATGCCCATGTCCTCATGGCTCATCCTCATAGTTGGGTGGAAGCTATTAAAAGAGATAAGAAAGCACAAGCGGTTATCTCTTCTCAAACTAGAAAACCCTCTTTTATTCCTCTCCCTAAACCAGTCACTCCCACTCCTCCTTCCACTCCCCTAAAGATCCTGAAATTGACTAGGGCCGAAATGGTTGACCGCCAACTCAAGGACCTTTGTTATAATTGTGATGACAGATATTTTCCTGGGCACAACTGTAAGGGACAAAATCTATTTATGCCCATCAGCGAGGATGTTGTTGAAGAATATGTTGAGGCTCCCCCTGTGGCCGAGTCACTAGAACCCATTGACATGACTCCACCTTTTGACCCTCCTGAAGTTGAACTGGTCATTTTCCTGAATGCTCTCACTAGCTTATTTGCTCCCCAAACCCTCAATCTAATTGGTTACATTAAGCATCGGAAGGTCATCATCCTTGTTGATAGTGGAAGCGCCCATAATTTTATCCATCGTCGCATTGCCCAAGAAACTAATTGCTATATTCGTGCAGTCAATAATTTTCAAATCATGATTGCCAATGGTGGGTCCATGAAATGTGGGGTGCGTTGTGAAAATGTGTGTCTCCAAATTTGTCAATACCACATGAAATCTCACATGTTTGTTATCGACATGGGTGGTTGTGACATTGTGTTGGGTGTCGAATGGCTCAAGAATCTGGGTCCCATTCTAAGAGGAATTAACCATGCAATTCAACTAGAAGGGACACTAGTATAAGTTCCAAGGCATCACAACAGGTTCCCATGAGATCATCAGTTCTCGTCGCATGGAAAATATCCTCAAGAAAGGTCATTCTGACATTATTACACAACTCCATTCCATTCACACCACGGAGAAACCCTTTGTTCCACCAAACCTCCAATCCATCCTCTCCAAACATCAAGCTATTTTTTCCACTCCCCGGGGACTCCCTCCTTCTCGTAGTGTTCATGATCATTCCATTCCCCTTATCCCCGAAAACCTTCCTCCTAATTTGCATCCCTATCGTCATCCCTTTGCCCATAAAAATGAAATTGGGAAAATTGTTCAAGAATTGTTCACCGCATGCATCATCCATCCTAGTATGAGCCTCTATTCTTCTCCTATGGTCATGGTATTTAACAAAGAAGGATCTTGGTGCATGTTTCCTAACTTCCGCGCCCTCAACAAACTCACTATCAAAGACAAATTTCCCATTCATGTCATTGATGATCTCTTGGATGAATTGAGTGGTGTGGAGTTCTTTACTAAACTTGATCTTTGTTCCGGCTACCACGAGATATGTATGAAAGAGGCAGACATTCCTAAGACTTCATTTCAAACTCATGAGGGCCACTATGATTTTGGCTTGTGTAATGCTCCCTCCACTTTCCAAAGCCTCATGAATCATGTCCTCTGTCCTTTTCTCCATCATTTTGTCTTAGTTTTCTTTGATGATATTCTCATCTATAGTAAAACCTAGACAACCGATCTTGCTCATGTGGATCAAGTTCTACATCTACTCTCTCAACACCAACTCTTCCTCAATCAATCTAAATGTGCTTTTGGAGCCTCGAAAGTCAAGTACTTGGGTCATATTGTTGGCAAGGCAGGTGTCAGGGTGGATCCTAAGAATATTGAAGCTATGCAGGATTGGCCTCGCCCCAAGAACCTCAAAAGATTGCACGATTTTCTGGGGTTAACAAGCTATTATCGCAAGTTTTTTCATAATTATGGAAAGATTGCATTGCCTCTCATTGTTCTCCTTAAAAATATTTTTTTCACTTAGATGCCCACAACTAATCGGGCCTTTCAAGACTTAAAGGCGGCTTTGTGCACCACTTCAGTCCTGGCCCTTCCTGATTTCACAAGTACCTTTTTCCTAGAATGTGATGCTTTTGGGATAGGAATTGGAGGATTCCTTATGCAAGATGATCGATCTTTGGCCTTTACCAACAAACAACTATCAGAGTGGCATTTGGGCCAATCAATCTATGAAAAGGAAATGTTGGCTATTCTGCATGCAGTAGATCTATGACACCCTTATCTATTGGGGCAATGCTTTGAAATTAAGACATATCATTAAAGCCTCAAGTATTTTCTCGAGCAACGACCTTCCTCCCCGAAGAAACAAAAATGGGTGACTAAGCTCTTTGGATATTATTATCAGATAATTTACAAGAAAGGCAAAGAAAATGTAGTTGCTGGCATTCTTTTAAGAAAATATGAAGATGAAGGGTCCATTTTTTCCCTCTCCTTCATTATACCATATTGGCTCCAAGATGTTTTCCAGGAATGGCTACAAGATCCCAAAATTTCTCATATGATCCAACAATTGTAAGACATTTCTCCAGCTTCCCCCAGGTACTCTTGGAACAATGATGAGCTTTGCTACAAATACCATTTATATTTAAGTAAACAGACACAACTTAAATCCATGGTGCTTTTTGAGCTTCATGTTACACCCACAGCTAGGCACTCAGGGTTTACCAAAACCTATGACTGGTTCAAACGTTCTTTTTTCTAGGATGGTATGAAATAGGACATTGGCACTTTTGTGCCAGAATATGATGTTTTTCAATGCAACAAGGGAGAAACAGTCAAATCTCTTGGCACACTAAAATCACTTCCAATTCCACCCGCTATTTGGAGGGACATCTCTATAAATTTTATTGTGGGCTTACCTAAATCGGTCAATAAGTCATTCATTATGGTGGTCATTGATCGTCTTTCCAAGTATGCTCATTTATTTACTCTTCAACACCCATTTACCACCTCCATTGTGGCTCAACTATTCATGGATCATGTCTTCAAGATTCATGGCATGCCTCATTCTATTGTTTCTAATCGAGATCCCACTTTTGCCAACAATTTTTGGCAAGAACTGTTTAGGATACAGGGCACCCAATTGCATCTAAGCACAACCTATCATCCCCAGACTGATGGTCAAACTGAAGTTGTCAAAAAGTGTTTGGAAACCTATTTGAGGTGTTTTGCATCTGAAATGAAAAATCAATGGGCTCATTGGTTACCACTAGCTGAATGGTGATACAACAATTCTTACCATACAACTACTCACATGACTCCTTTTAAAGCATTATATGGACAAAATCCACCTTCAGTCCTCTAATACATGTCAGGTGTATTGAAGGTCCAGGAAATTGACCAAACACTTGCATTTCAAGAGGCTATTCTTCATACCCTCAAAGAGAATTCGGTCATGGCTCATAATCGCATGAAGCAAAAAACAGATCAAGGTCACTCTGAATGTCAATTTGTTGAAGGAGACTAGGTATTTCTTCGACTGCAACCTTATAAGAAAACTTCACTCAAGGTCGACCATTGTTAGAAACTAGCGCCCAAATTTTATGGTCCTTATACAATTCTCAAGTGTGTGGGACATGTGGCCTATCAATTAGCTTTGCCCAATCATTCTGAGCTCCATCATGTTTTCTATGTCTCGTGCTTAAAGAAGGTGACTGGAACTATGTGCCAAACTCAAACCAGCCTTCACAAACCGATGAAGAAGGCTCTATCTGGTTGCACCCACAAGTCGTTTTGGACCAGCTTGAGCATCGTCTTCGTCAGCGCACCAAGGAAGTGTTAGTACAATGGAAATATACAACTCCAAAAGATGCCACCTGGGAGCCATCTACCATTCTGCAGTAGCTTCCTCATCTCAAGCCTTGAGGACAAGGTTATTTTTAAGGGGGAGGACATGTTACGGACCTAACCTCCCTAACCCCTCACGTAGGTAGAATAATATATTTCCATGTAATAAATTCTAATATTAATAAGTCCTAGCAATAAGTAAGAATAAGTCAAATGTAAGAAGACCTCATAGAAGCTTCCTCTTATAGAAGGATCTTCCTCTAGATTGTTCTTTTGGATAGATAGACTTAGTATAAATAGGAGTAGAGGGTATGAGAATTTTTGTCTTGAGAATTATTGTAATAGAGCGTTGCTCTGCTGGAGGTTTCCCCCTTGAAGAGGAAAGTGAACATTGTTTCCTATCAATAAAGGTATTATTTGGTGATGTGGTTTCATCTATTGTGTTGTTCCACTGTTATTCTCTGCAATATTTAATATTTCATGTTATTATAATAGATCTAGTACCTTATAGTAACCTAGTACATCACCAAGGTGAAGTGGAAACATGCGGTATATTCATAATAAATAATGAATTTCAAGATGTAGCCTAGTACATTTCGAAGGTGATATCACATGAAGTAGTTGACAATATTAATATGGACACTTTCTTATGATTAAATTCCCAAACACATTAGTATAGACAAAAGAGTATTAAAAAGCTATTTTCTAAAGAATTTTAAGATGTCAAAGTGCCTTGAATAACCTAATATATTGTCAAGGTGAGATCATATAATGTAGTTGACTATATTAATAGAGGCACCTATCCAAGGGATGGAACACATTAGATATTGGTTGTTGAGCTTTCCAATTTTTCATATAAATATTTGATTTCAACAATTGGTTGGTACTCGTGGTTTGTAGAACATATCATTCAAATACAGAATGAGACATATGACAATAAGTTGGTTTTTTTTTTTCCAAAGAACATATCTACTATGAAGTGTTAGATTTTAGAAGTGATAGGGATATTAGAAGCAATGAAAATATCATTGAAAAATCTCATGGTTATGAGTTTTTTACTTTAAGGAAAGAATAATATTCAAAGAAATAATAGTAATATCGAATATACAAGTTAGAAACATGGATGAATTGGTTGTAATATTTTGTTCAAATTTTGATATTGTAACGTACCCAACACCCTATTGAACAACATTACATGCATAATACACATTAAAATTACAGATTTTTTTTCTACTAATTTCCTATATTTTACCAGCTACAGATCACACACAGATTTAACCATTTGACTAATACCACATTCTAAATGCATCTAATAGCATAAATAAAACCATGAATGCAACTATTCAGGAAACAAAAAAATACCAGCATTCATGTAAAATAGTTACATAGCAGAATAATCGTAAAAATAGAACATAAACACTTATCTATTAATAATTAACCGATTGGTTACATACAAATGATGAACCTCCCATCCATAAGCATTGTTCTTCATTTCCTCTCAACAACAATCCACCCCTGAGTTGAGGCTATGATTCCACAAGGAGATCCGACCCACTAGTTTTCTACTCTCCACACACAACATCCCCAAAACCCAAGTTCTACTCCCACAACAGTTCCAATCATCCAACTATCTCTCTTCGTGACAACCAACACTACCCAATGAATGTACCCCCTTCACTACTCACAGTCCCTCGGGTTGTACCATTCATTTATCAGGGCTTCTAGTGCACTTGGATTGCCAGGAACTCTCCACTCGGGACATTTAGGAACTCTCAGTTGCTCAAGGAGTTCTCAGAGCAGTCTTAACAAAGCTCTTGAGTCATTTCCTCAATAGTAAAATGCACTACAAGCTTACAACTCGTTTTGTAGGCACACTGGCCTCTTTTCCAGCATAACCACAACCCAATAGTGGTTTCATTCAATAAAAACATGGTTTTTGCTCTTCCCAGAACTCAACTCCTCTCTTTCTACCCAAAATCTGCAAGTAAAAACTACTCTCTATGAAAAAACGTGAATGCCAAAAACTGCCCCCTTGGCCATATGAATTTACTCTCTTTCTTTGGTTTCTTAACTTGACTTACACTCTTCCCGAATATGATTGTACCGATGCTCGTGCTCTCCAATAACTATGGGATGTGACTCCTCACACCCACCCTCTTACATGAGTTTAATGATTGCCTTTAGGAACACTCAACAACAAATAAAAGGTTTACACAATGATATTATAAATCATGAATGTGGGTTTGTATTAATACATATGCATAACTTCCCCTTGGACCCCTCTCTCTTAGGGAATCATAGCCCCCCATTGTTCTCCATCACTTTCAAGACCAACAATTATTACTTTTATTAATTATTCAATGCACGTAATATTCAATTTGGCTCTCGACCACATTAAATCAATACAAGCTCTTTGCCCCAACACATCGGCTCACCAACATAGTTCACATTTATCCAATTACATTATAATTAGTGAGGACTAAAACTAGGGATGTTACAGATATTGACGTTGAGGTCTAATAGAAAAGTTCAAAAGGTCAATAAAAATAACATATATGGTAGTAATGGAAAATAATACAATAGATAGTTTACATCGTGATACACATAGATATATATCCAACCAAATATTAATACCTTCGTGAAAAAGTATGGCTCAATAAATAAATTATAAAGAATGTGGTAAAAATGGTTTGTTCAATCTTTGTCATGGAAAGACAATTATAACAAAAAATAATTTAAATAATAAAATTAAAGCATTAAAAAAACCTATTGCATTTACTTAAATGTATGAGCATGTTTTCAAGATACATCATAAAAAGCCTAAGGTATAAATTAGTACATCTGTTTACCATTGTTCTTGCAAAAGTGACCACTACAACACAATCCATTTAGGGAAATGATGATGATGATGATGATGATGTGAATTCATAAATAAAGTATATAGTTTTTTTTTTCCTTTTATTCATTCTAATAAATAAATTAAATTATTATCTCAAAAAAATGAAAATGTCATGTTAAAACCAGAAAAGTAGAAAGTGAAAATAAATTGTTTCAAAGAGTTGAAAGAATTCAATTTTTCCCCAAAATGAACAATATTAAGGAGAGAGATCAAAACAAAAATAAATTATGGCTATGAGGCATTAGATTGATATTTTTAATGAGAAAATAAAAAATAAATAAGCAATACCAAGAAGATTAAAAGTAGATAAACATAAAATAAAGTATAGTGGAGAGATATTGGACTAAATCCAAGAACTTTATTTAATACTAAAACATTTAATAATCCCATTTAAAATCACCACTTAAAGTTAATCAAACAATTAAAGGGTTTAAGTTTCATCATCAAAGTACAAGTCAATAAACTGAGTTATTTATAAACAAATTCCCTCAAATAATAGGGTCCAATATGTTAAAAACGTAGGAACAAATATGAAAAAAATTCTAGAATAAATATGAAAACTACTTACGCATATCAGTTGTATCCTCCCAAGTAGCATAATTGAGACCATAGCTACCCCACTAGACATTTAATTGATATGCCAAGACATGCAGAATATGATGAGTCTATTGGTCCAAAATACAGATGGGTTTGGCCATTAAGGATCGATTATATGACATCTACAAATAACACAAATCAATCACATGAGAAGGATATAAAATATAATGAAATAACACATATTCATGAAAGACATCATGCATATGATGGCAATGCAAGACAATAAGCAGTTGGTCCCTTTCTTCAAAGAATTTTCAAATGGTATTATATATCATGTTGACAAATTGGCTCCCTTGTCAAACTTGATTGATCTCTTTGCAGTCTCACTTGCAAGAATACATATATCTTTTATCAATTATGTGTGCATCTGCGTAACATTTAGGTATGTATTGTGCTCCCTTCAAAATTTCCTTCATCACTTTCATTTATTCTTCCTTTTCTTGGATTACTTCTAGTCAAACCCGAACTATATCCTATATCCTATATCCTATTCCAACTAAGAGGTTTCCTACATGGTCTACCATACAATAATTTGAATCGTGTCATCTTCATCAAATTTGATAACTATTATTATACACAAATTTAAGATGAGGTAAAAATCTTCCTAGTGTTATTGTTCATCCATTGCATAGATACGTAACATATCTTCCAATATTTGATTTAATATTTTAGTCTATCCACCAGTCTTTAGGTGGTATGTTGTACTCGAACTAAGTTACATTCCTAATTCTTCTTGGAAACTCACTCAAAATATTCCCATAAATATTGAACCTCTCTCTAAGATCATATTTTTGGGAATTCCATGTAATCTTACTATCTCATCAATGAACACCCTTGCAATCTCTAGTGCTTGACAAGTAATCTTTACTAGGATAAAGTGTGTAGTTTTGGTCAAAGTCTCCATTACCACAAATATAGAATTGTGTCTGCTTGATTTCGTAGGTAATCCAATACTGAAGTCCATCGAAATGACTTCCCATTTTGATTTTGGAATCACAAGTGGTTGTAACAAGCCTACTAGATGTCGATGTTGAACCTTCACTTGCTAACACTCAAGACATCTAGCTAAAAATTTAACTATATCCTTCTTCATTCCCTTTCAAAAGAATAATGGTTTTAGGTCCACATTTATATTCTTAACTCTTGGATGAGCCATATAAACTATTCTATGAACTTATTTTAATATCAGATTGCAAATTTCATCGTTTACTAGTACATATATCCTTTAGTAAAACCGCAATAAATAGTTGTAATCCAAGACATATCCTTCATATTTCAAAATTTTCATTACTTAATTCTCTATCTATAATTTAACTTATTTGTACCATTCATATTATAATTTTGACTTTAATATGTTTTCTCATAAATTTGTCTTTTATGGAAAAAATGAGAAAACGCATGGCCTATGACTTAGAGCACCCAACACTCTATTTATTGCTCTCTTAATGTATGATATATTTAAATCATACTCACAATAAATTTCACGACCTCCTCTATCTAGATTTAAAATTACTTCGCCTAAAATGTGTTGAAGTCCATGATGATTTGTCTTCAACTCAAGTTTAATTCCAACTAAATAATGCCTCCAAATTCTTAACACGTGAACTATCAACACAAGTTCGAAATCATGCATCATGTAATTTTATTCATGCATTTGAAGCTTTCATGAACTGTAGGAAATCACCCTACCTTCTTTCATTAGTACTCCACCTAATCCTTCCCTTAATGTTTCTATACATACCAAAAATTATTGATCCATATTTGATGTGTTTAAAATAGGGTTTTTCATCAACAATTCCCTATGTTTTTGAAATTCTTTCTCACATTGTTTTTTCCATATAATTTCTTATCCTTCTATAATTTAGTAATATGATTCACAATATTTTAAAATCCTTCTACAAACATTTTGTAATATGCAATCAAACCCATAAAACTATTTACTTCATGTATGTTAGTGAGCATTGGCCATTCCATAATTGCTTCTATCTTTGTCAGATCTACCAAGATTCCTTCTCCTGAAATTGTATGTCTCAAGTAATATACAAATATCACTAGTGCTCCTCTTGGTGACATACTAGGATGGATAAATCCCAAATCCAAGAGTTCTTGGAGCTACATATGTAACTCTCACAACTCCAGTTTCATCATGATAAGGAGCCTTTTGGATATGTTCAGTCATGAACTCCAATTCTCTTTTAGGTGGCCATCTAGGTAATTCCTATAGAAACACATCTAATACTTTTGATAATATTGGATATTGTCCTATACTCATTGTATCCTCTTTCTTTTTCATAGTTGTTACGTCATATAATTTACACCATTTTCTCATACTTTTCTTCAATTGTAACACTGAAATGAATATGAATGACACTCCTTTATTCATCCTCACTAAGATTATTTTATGTCCTACATCGTCTACAAAATAAATCATCTTATTGTTACAATCTAATATTGCTTCATAACTCTCTGACCAATCCATTTCTATTACTATAACATAGGATCCAAAATTGTTGAATAAAA
>ML793344.1:350025-365464 GCA_009831015.1 Picea engelmannii | reverse complement strand
ACCACATCAAGGTGAAATTCAAAAAGAAGTTTGTTGGCTTGTCCAGCTGTTCTCTTCTTGCTCCACGCGCTGGCTCGCTTGATGAGGTGTGGATGCTCCTGCATCATACTCCTCGGCTCAAAATATTTCATGGGCTCCTGTCCATGAGCTCTTGTACAATGTGCCCATGCCTCTGTATGACTGCTTCTATTTCCCAGCTGGCATCCTCCACTGGGTGATCCTTCCACTTCACCAGGTATTCAAAATATTGCTTTCTCCTGGTCTTCCTGCCTACTCTTTTATCCAGTATGCACTCCATCTGAGGCTTCTGTGCAACTGGTAATTGCTTCTACCACTGGACCACTGGTTCCTCAGTTCCGGTGTCTGCTTCTCCAGCCCTGTAGGGGTACAAATCTGAAACGTTAAAAATCGGAGATATCCCGATGCCCTCTGGCAAGTCGAGCTCGTATGCATTTTCTCCAAATTTCCTCAGAATTTTGCATGGCCCAATCTTTCTCATCTTGAGCTTGTTGTATGTTCCCCTTGGGAACCTTTCCTTCCTCAAGTGCGCCAGAACCATATCTCCAACTTCAAACTGAAGTTGTCTCTTCCGCTGGTCGGCTCTGCGCTTATACTCCTGATTCGACGTCTGCAGTCGCTGTCTCACCTGCGTATGAAGTTCTTGCATTGCTTCAGCGAACTCTTCATCCCTCGCGCTGCTAGTTTCAGCCTGTTCTGACTCCCTGAGCTCAGAAACTCCTCTCGGTTGTGTCCCATACAAAATTTGAAACGAGCTCTTACCTGTACTCCGATTCACCGAATCATTGTACGCGAACTCGGCCTGTGGTAATATCTAGTCCCAACTGTTGTGGTGCTCTGCCACCAAGCTTCTCAATAGATCCCCCAGACTCATGTTCACCACCTCTGTTTGTCCATCTGTCTGCGGATGGTATGCTGAGCTAAAAGCCAAATTAGTCCCCAGCTTCTTCCATAGCATCCTCCAGAAATGACCTATGAACTTGGTATCCCGATCCGAGACTATGCTTCTCAGCAATCCATGCAACCTAACGATTTCTTTGAAAAACAAATTTGCGATGTGGGTTGCATCACTGGTCTTATGACACGGAATGAAATGTGCCATCTTCGAGAATCTGTCTACCACCACAAATATGGAATCAACTCCTCATTGTGTTCTCGGCAAACCCAACACAAAGTCCATGCTTATGGCCTCCCATGGTCTTTCGGGTATAGGCAACGGCTGATAGAACCCTGTGTTCTGCTTTCGGCCCTTCGCATGTTGACATATCCTGCACCTGTCAACAAATCGCTTAACATCTGCTCGCATGCCTGGCCAATAATACGATTCGCTCAACTTGGCGAATGTTTTGTCATGCCCAAAATGGCCTGCTAATCCACCGCTGTGTTTTTCCCGCGCCAAATTCTCCCTCATGGAGCAATTCGGTATGCACAATTGATTTCCCCTGAACAGCAATCCTTCCTAGATCATATATTCCAGCCACGGACTCCGATCCCTGAGAACTGGTTCTCGGCCGCTTCATAGGCTTCTGCAAAGTCTGCATCACCTGTATACATATCTTTGAGGTTTTCAAAACCCAAGGTCTTGACCCTGAATTCCTGCAGCAATAAACATTTTTTGCTCAAGGCGTCAGCTACTTTGTTAGCAGCCCCCGAAATGTGCTTGATGACAAATGTGAAATTCTGCATGTACTCCACCCATTTTTCATGCTTTTGATTCAGCTTCTCCTGCTGACTTACAAACTACAATGCGTGATTATCGTTTTACAAAACGAACTCCTTGGGTATCAAGTAATGCCTCCACTTTTTCAATGCCTGTATGATGGCATAGAACTCTTTATCGTATGTGAAGTACTTCAATTTTGCATCATCCAGCTTCTCGCTGTAATATGCAACAGGTCCGTCATCTTAACTCAAGACCCCTCCAACAGCATACCCACTGGCATCACACTTCACCTGGAAGGTCTTCTGGAAGTCAGGCAACACCAGAATTGGTTGCTCTGTTATCTTCCGCTTCAATAGATTGAAGCTCCCTTCAGCCTCTGCTTTCCAGTGAAAAACTTTATGTCGTTTCTTCACTGTGTCCATCATCGCTGCGCTAATTCCACTAAAATTCTGAATGAATTTCCTGTAGAATCTAGCCAAACCATGAAAACTCCTTACCTCAAAAACATTCCTCGGCGATGGCCAATTCCTGATTACTTCAACCTTCTCAGGATCCATCTTCAATTCGTTGGCCGAAATAACAAAACCCAGATAAATGAGCTCTGTCTGCATAAATGAGCACTTCTTCAAATTAATCAGCAGCTTCTCCTGCTGTAATCTTCTCATCACAGTGACCAAATGTCTCAAGTGTTCAGCCTTGGTCTTGCTGAAAATTAATATGTCGTCCAGGTATACGACCACAAATTTGCCAATGAGTTCCCTCAGGACTTCATTCATCAGCCGCATAAATGTGCTTGGCACGTTTGTTAACCCAAACGGCATGACCAGCCATTCATACAAACCCTTGTTTGTTTTGAACGTTGTCTTCCATTCATCACCCTCCCTCATCCGGATCTGGTGATATCCACTCTTGAGATCGATCTTTGAGAAATAATTTGCCCCACTCAGGCAATCCATCAAGTCGTCCATTCTCGGCAGTGGAAATCTGTACCTGATGGTGATTTTATTAATCGCCCTGGAGTCTATACACATCCTCCAGCCTCCATCCTTCTTTGGACTTAGTACTGTCGGAACAGCACACGGACTAAGACTTTGCCTCACCAATGCTTTGTCCAGCAGATCCTGTACCTGCCTCCTGACCTCCTCATTCTCCTGAGGTGTCAACCTGTATGCTGCCTTATTTGGAAAACTTGCTCCGGGTATGAGGTCAATATGGTGACTCACACTCCTCATCGGTGGCAACGAACGAGGTAGTTCATCCACGATGATATCAGAGAACTCTCCCAACAGTTCATGAATCTCATCTGGCAAGTCGTCCACTCTTGTGCTTGTCGGGACAATTCTCGGCTTCCTGACAACAAAGAATTGTGGATCTTCATTCTTCTCCATCTCCGTGAGAAGTTCCTTCCCACTCATGAGAAGTATCGTGTTGATTACTTCCGGCTTCACTTCTTTATCTTTGATCGGAAGCAATGTATGTGATCTCCCATCCTTCTCCAAGGTGTATGTGTTCATCCTCCCATCATGAACAACATTTTTGTCATACTTCCATGGTCTACCCAATAAAACATGATAGACATCCATGGGAATAACATCACACAAAATTTTATCCCTATATTCACCCATTTTAAATTCAACCAAGCATTGTTTCGTAACACTTACCTGGTGTCCTTTCTGCAGCCATGACACTTTGTATGGGCTCGGGTGCTTAGTTGTCTCCAGCGCCAATTTCTCCACCATCTCGGTCGAAACGAGATTATCAGTGCTTCCGCTGTCCACTATGACCTTGCATTTCCAGCCCTTGGTCTTGCAAGTGGTCTGGAACAGTCTGCATCTTTGCGCTGTGTCCTCCACCTCTTTCTCAGGTTTCAAGAGAACTTTGTGCACTGTCAGTGACTTCCCACTTCCAGTGTCTTCATCCTCCACATCATGCCTCTGCGCCTCAGTGACGTGAGCTTTTCCTCCGTCCATTTTCCTGTCTGGACAGTCCATGGCTTTGTGTCCATCTTTTCCACATGTAAAACATGTGACGACTCCTCCTCGACCTCTTCCTCTACCTTGGGTATGAGGAAATGTAATTACATCAGCATATCCTCCTTGCTGATCATCTTGCTGCCTCCTTGGCTCAGCATATTGCTGCCTCTGCTGTGAGGTTCCACCTCTTTCAGCTTTTCCCGGAGGCCTCTTCCAATCCTCCTTGGGCTTCTGAAATTCTTTCTGGGCAACTGCCTTGCCTCTTGGCTGACTCCTGCCTCGCCCTCGTTGTCCTTGCTTGCGGCTCAGCTTCTCTTCGGCTCTCAGAGCCATCTGGTACGCATCCTCAACTGTTCGGATGGTAACCATGCTCAACTCATCCTGAATGTCATACCTCAGCCCATTCAGGTATCTGGCCACCTTCTCATCATCACTCTCTCGATGACCAACTCGGATGTTGAGCCTATAGAACTCCTCGGTGTACTCCTTCACCGACATCAACTTCTATCTCAGGTTCTGCATACGCCTGAACAGTGTGATCTGGTAGTCTCTGGGGATGAACTTCGCTTTCATCTTAGCGATCATCCGATCCAAGCTTTTGATTTTATGTTTTCCTTTGTAGCGCCTATCAGCCTGCAACTCATCCCACCATAAGGCTGCATGTCCTTTCAGCTTAGTAACAGCATGCCTTACCTTCTTGTCCTCTTCGATATCCTCATAATCGAAGTAGGTATCGAGTGCTCGGATCCAGTCCAGCAACTCTTCTGCATTTAGACTCCCCTCATAGACGGGAATGTCCATTTTGGTCTTCGAGCTCATTCTCGAAATGGCTCTGATCAACCTCTCAGTTGATGCGTCCTCTGCTGAGACTTCCTCGGCATTGTGTCCATCTTCCTCTTCCACCTCGGAATCACTGAACTCACCAGCGCTGACTCCATGCCTTTGGGTGGTCTCCATCTCTTCGAGTCTCACCCTGAGATCTCGTATTTGGCGCTCCATCTCAGCATTTCCTGTTGGTCTTCCTCTTATGCGCACCTCCCTATCTTCGGGATCTGGTGACTGCCTTTCTCTCCTCGGTGGCATGATGTCTTTTCTGTCCCTGCTTCAGAAAGCAAAGACTCCAAGCTCTGATACCACTTGACGTAACCGCTCTCGGCAGCAGCCGCTTCACCAGGACCTTCTCTCTCTCACAGGCCCGAAGAGTCCAAGCTCTTCCAACTCCCCTCGGGAGTTACCCACAGTAAACTCCTTCGGCGATCTCCCCTTCGGAAATCGGGAAATTAGAATTCGCGATCTCGCGAATTCTATGAGCGCAGTCACATGCAACTCAAAACCCCGAACCTCGATGGTCAACGGGTCAACGATTTCGTATATCGGGGATTTCCCTATCGGGATATCGCTACCCACGATGTCAACCACTTGAACTTACAATCCCCGAGGCCCGATGTGTCGATTCCCCGATAAGGTGACACCTGTCCTCCACTGAAATCTCATGGTCCCACTTAGCCACGTCACCTCTTTCCCTCGTGCGATCGAGAATCGCGGGATCGCGGTTTCACCGGCCGAAAGTCTTTTGCATCACAAAACCCTGAATGTCGAATCCTTGGGATCTTGCACCACGTGTCCTTGCTCTGATCGACGGCTCCCGTTGAATCGGGAATTCGCAACTCGCGATTTCAATGAGTCTGCACCTTACCTCACCAAACGTCGAACGTCGAACCCCGATATACTGGGATCTCTCGACACGCGTCCCCATGGAAATCAACGGCCCCCGTAATTTCGGGAAATCGCTACTCGCGATTTCATCGAGCACGAAACTCTTGCCTCGTCAAATGCCGAAGCCCGATATGCCAATACGCGACAGCCCCTGGCTCCTCCTGCACCTCTGGTTTAACACCTGCGCAGCTTCCCCATGATCCAACGATCCTCGGGATTTCGCGATTCTCCTCCGCGAATCTGGTCCGTCAATTTTCCTTCTTGAAAATCTCCTTCGCTCCAAAGCGTTTCCTATTCGAACTTCACCCAGTCTGTTCACACCGTATGCACGATGGAACTACCCTTCCTGAGCTTTATTCCTCTGCCTCCTTCAGAGATCTTTCGCACACACTTCCTGTGATCGACCTTCAACAACCCTCAAGCGTCGAAGTCACCCGGACTCTGAGCACTCACAGTCTCAGAAATCCTTGCCTTCTGCTCAAACAACTGTTGAGACTTCTATTTCGCCTGCACTTCCCCTTGGAGGTTCTAAGAACTCAATTCAACTCCTGGGTAGACGAGAATAAGAGTTTAACTGTAGAGCCTCCTCAATGCACTCTATGCAGAGGAATTCAACTGCACTCTATGCAGGAATCTCCTGACTCAAACAGAGAAACAATTGAAACTTATCCTCCCTTATCTCAGACTTCAGTTAACCTCTGAAATCACGTGCACAGCATAACCAAAGAAAATGCATACAAGGAAACAAAACATTCATAAACACATAAGCACATACACAGAGAAAACAGCACCAGTCATGAATCGAATCAAAAGCTCCTTCTATTAATCCAATCTATACATGAGGGCTCTCCACAAGTTCTCTGCTTGCTCTCTTCAGAATGCTTGATAATAATACAATGATACAAAGGAGGGTGCCTATATTCCGTTTTCCCTCTCAAATTTTACAACTATCAAATCTACAATAAATTTCTATCTAACAGCATTAAAACTATTAAATGCCTTCCTGTCTACAATACAATACAAGTGTGCTTCATTACATTAGCCCATTAATGCTTGGCGCAACCACATCAAGGTGAAATTCAAAAAGAAGTTTGTTGGCTTGTCTAGCTGTTCTCTTCTTGCTCCATGCGCTGGCTCGCTTGATGAGGTGTGGATGCTCCTGCATCAAGCATGTACCAAGACAAAATCGTATAAACAACTAAAGAAAAAATCCTATATATTTAATACCCATGTTTGCAATAGTTCCAAGAGACCTGTTATTTTGGTTACAGTTCCAAAAAATACTATGATTTTGGTTACAGTTCCAAAAAGTACTTGAAAAAGAACCGCAAAGAATGTTTTTCCTACAAAAGGTTTTCTAGACATTCTTATCATAAAAATAGCATTACAAGGATAGACACCCTAAAAGACACAAGATGTATTTTAAGAAAATTTCACCCCCTATAACTAAAAGTAGATGTTTCAATTGCAAGCAAGAAGGTCATTGGGATTTAGAGCTAATATTTGGAAACATAAGAAAGACAAATAAGGTCAACAAATTAGCAAGAACTTCCAGTACACAACTTAATACTATTCATTAGGATCTTAGTTCCAAAAATAACAATGATGATTCATGTTTTGTTTTGCAATTTTCAAACTCTACATCAAATTTTTCTTCTAGTTATAAATATGATTCTCCTTAGCTTTGTGGAGTGTCTCCTATTTATTATTCTATTGAATCTAATTAAGATATTTTAGAATTAGAATTCCTTTTCATTGAAATACTATATTTTTCTTCCCCCTCTAACATCTCTACTAAAATTTCCCATCTCAATGACAAACATACTTCTATCCCTATTTGGGAATATTGCATAAAACATTCTCTAACATCCTACATCCATTCTCTCCAAAAATGCATTGCATTCTCTAGTGTGGTGTAATTTGTTGCATATATCATATCTCTTCCATAATCATCTACTTCCTATGTACATAATTTAGTCCCATTCCATTCTATACTTCCTTTAGGAGACTCCAATTCCATTAAATATTATCATCATCAAAAATATACACATGAAAATAGAAAGACTAAGAGAAACAATCAAATTAAATAAACTAAGAAAAGTATCAAGGTTATGCAACAACAACTCAGAAAACTCATAATTGAAATTGTAAATGAAAAACAAAATCTTAAAATTCTCAAACTAGAAATAGAAAAATCTTTTGATGATGAATTGAGCATAATATATGAAGAATCTTGAGAAATATATGAAGACCATTTTGAAGATTAGGATGGTGAATAAAAGGTTTTTTAAGGATTATAATGTCTACTACAAATTGATGAACAAATGAAATCATGTAAACTAGAGATAAATGGAATTAAAGACAGATTGGTAATTCCCATATCCATTAAAATTAGTGGATAAAAAAGTGCTCAGGTAGACACTAGACCAATGCTCTCTTGTGCAAAGAGAAAACCAATTCTATAATATTTTTTGGAACCCACTGATGTCAAAGTCGAAGCCATAAAATGAGAACCCTTGAAGATCCACATGTATACTAGATATTTTCCCATATTTGTTGATGGTCTTCAATGTTCAGTCACATTATATGAATACAACACTAGTGTTGATATATTACTTGGTAAAGACTTTGAAAAAAAAACATTTTCCATTTCCTTTTGGCCCCGCCTATGGACAATTATCCATAGAAGGTATAATTACTCATGTCCATAGTGTCAAATGAAGCTCCCCAACAAAACAGTGAAGCAAAACTCGCTTAGGAGAAGATTGCGAGAATAAAGAAAATTATCAAGAATGAAGAACATGTGTTAGACCCTATTATAGAAAAGATAAAATTACAATGTATTTTTTATTTACCAATTGTTTTTTGTCATTGAGGAAATTATTTTGTAGACCTACCCTACAAAAAATATATTAAAGGAAGCCCTCGAAAAGTAGCAGCAAAATTGTAGAAAAATCATATCGTAGAAAGGAAATTGCTAAATTGCTTGAAGGAAAACCAATTGAGAAAAGCAAAAGACCTTGTGTTTGCACTAACTTCTATGTCAACAAACACTTCAAACAAAAAAGAGGTAAGCCTAGGATGGTCATAAATTACACAAAGATAAATGATGTCTTGATGTCAATTAGATATCCCTTTGCCAAATAAAGAGGTGTCATTACACAAGATCCAAACTTGTAATGTGTTTAGAAAGTTTGATTTAAAAAGTGGATTCCCAAAAATAAGTATCTCAGAGTGATATAGATACAAGACAATCTTCATTGTCCCTCATGGAAAATACCAATGAAAATTAATTCCATTTGGACTAACCAATGCTCCACCTGAATTCCAAAAGTGAATAGATGACATGTTTGGTGATATGCATTTTTCCATAGTATACATTGACAATATCTTAATCTATTCAAGATATTTGAAGGAGCATGTCAAGGATTTAGAGGAATTATATCAAAAGTTTTATGAGTGTGGATTGGTCCTATCCACTACAAAAATGGAATTTGGACAAACTGTTTGATTATAGAACAAGGAAAGATAGAGTTTCAAGAACATGTTTTGAAAAAATTAACAAGTTTCATAGAAGAGTTGTTGCATCGTTTTCTTTGTAGCTTGAACTATGTAAGATATTTCAATAAGAAACAAGTTGAAGATGTTGCTTATCTCTTTAAGAGATTGAAAAAGGAGAAAACATTGTGGATTGATAAAATGATTGTTGTTGTCAAGAGCATCAAATAAAAGGTTAAAACTTTGCCTAAACTGATGTTACCCAAAGACGGATGTAAATTTATTTTGGAAACATATGCTTCTTTGAATCCATGGTTAGAAGAACTACTTCAAGAGGTTCAAGGAAAACAATAAATCTATATGTATGCATCTGGAGTATTCAAAGGTGTTTAATTAAATTATCCATCAAGACATAAGGAGATACTAGTAGTAAAAAACTCAATATCCAAATTTAGGTTACTCCTCAAACTAGAACATTTCGCTATCATGACATATTTGAAGCATATGAAAGGAATGTTGAAGAATAGGAGACTACTACAGAAAAGAAATAACAATATTATTCTCATATGGAGCCTATGGTTAGACGGTTTCAACTTTGGCATATACCATAAGCCTAGAAAAGAGAATAGAATAGCATATCTATTAAGCAAAGAGTGTAATATCTCTTGGTTTTAAATTCCCACAAATTATAATGTAATTGTGCAAATGTGATTTAGACTAGTGAGTCAATATGTTTGGGTTAAAGAGCCCATACTTATTAATATGGTCAAGGACCGAACTATGTATTTTATACACTAAAACAAAAAAAATATTTCTAGTTGTGGTATGAGCGGGATGGTAACAATGGGGGGATATGATTCCACAAGAGAGTGGGCTAAAGAAGGGTCCAAGGGGTTACCCATTTCTATTAATTCATACATTTTCATTTTAATGTGTATTCCCTTAGATTTATCAAAAGAGATATTAAAGTGATGTAAGAGTAGTAGGTGGGGAAAGTCAACTCACCAATTTATGACAACATGATCTAAGTACAACCATTTTTTGGGAAAGTGAGTCAAACTTGCATAAGAAGAAAAGGAAATTTGAATGGGTTGTTGAGGCAATTTTTACTTGTTGATTTTGGAAGAGGAAGAGAGGAGTGGGGTGTTGGGAAGAGCACCATCCATGCTAGCCATGGAAAGATAGCTTGTTGGGCTGAGTTTTATGCTAGAAAGAAGGTTGTATACCTGTAATGAAGGTTGTATCCCTATAATTGACATTTACTATTGAGAAATGGTTCAAGAACCTTGAGAAGGATATTGTGAGAACTCCTGGAGCAGTTGATAATCCCTAGATTCCACAAGTAAAGTATTTCCTAGCCAACCAAGTGCATTGGAGACCTAGAAGGAAGTGGGAAGGCCCAAGGGATTGTTGATGCATGTAGCATTGGACAGGTATTTCCACATATGCTTGATGTCTAGCATGCGGAAGTTGTTTAAAGCCTTATATCTTGGTAAATTTACTTTAGTTAAAGGAATTAGTAAAGTAAAGTGTTTTTATTAATTAATTATTGTATTAATTGAGTTATTTAAGGAAAATGCTAAAAGTAATTAGCATGTAATATAAATCTCAAGTGAAGTGAGAATTAATCTCAACTGTAAATCACTTTGGAGATTAGAAATAGATTATAACTCATGATTATAAAAGCAAGGTTAGGGTAAAGGAGAAGGCACTTTTCACACAGAGATAACAAAGAAGGAATTTTTCTAGTGTGGAGTCATTTGAGAGTGTAGAAGCAAAGAAGGACTTTTTCTTACACTTGAGACATCTTTGTCAGGTTGATCGAGAGAGATTGACAGAGGATAGAGAGATTTGGATTATGAAGGATTGTGATTCAATATATTGGATAGGTGGAGAAGGAATTCCATCTAGAGATCAGATCAAGGAAAAGAGAGAACAAAGGTTGTCGCAAGTGGGTTTCAATCAAGTGAAACCACATGGAAGATTTATGTCATACAAAATTTTACATATAGGATTTTCATACATGTACGTAGGCACCAATGGAGATAGACATGTGTACTTGGGTCTGCAGTAGGTACAGTCATGTACATCTCAAAAATCATGCAATTTTGGGTCGTGTTGGCTTCCCAACTTGTAACAGCCAAATATTTCTAATCATTATTGACTTTCATAAGCAATTTATTTCATGAACTGAGATAATAACATCATAACATAACAACAATCTTCATAATAGCAACTTCAGTAACTTAAATTTATCTATGAATAACGTTTTCATGGCAGAATGAAATAAACACATAGTCTAACAGATTACCTGGTTCTGATGCTAATTTATGTTGCCTTGTTGCCTTGTTGTTGCTTTCCTGCTACCTGATACACAGACCAACCCAGCCACAAACAAAGAATAATTGCCCAAAACCTACTGTCCTCCCTGCCAACTAGGAAAACTACCTAGCTCCAAGATATCTATGGATATCCTGGCCCCCGTGCCCAAAACCTCCAGCAACTTGGTGCCTCAACTGATCAAAAGTGCCACAGTCAGAACTCTACTACTCCCTGCAAATCTCCTCATCCTCCCAGCATTCCATCCTCTTCGAATACCCCTCACGTAAACCTCCCTACCTCCCTTATTCCTCCTTCACCGACTCATGCCTTTACTCCCTTACCTGCCCTCGTCCCCCGTCCCTGGTCCTTCCTTTAATGTTTTATCTTCTCGGGATTCATAGGCTATCCCTTGTTGCATACGCAACCATTTTATATCATATAACATTGATCTCTTAAATTTATTTCTCATGTCATTAAATGTAATTTATAGTTAAATATTTAATTAATTAATCACAATTATATCCTTTAATTAATTAATAACTCATTTAATTAATATCATTAAATCATCTTTGTTTAATTAATACTTTGTTAACACAATTAATCCCCTAATTAGTTTTACTTTATAATTCTTAATCATTTATCCAACTAGGGTCGTTACACAACTAGCATCTTGTTTTTCATTGTCATTTGAAATACAAGTTCACTTCTTATACTCACTTCCTAGTATGTCTACATGTGTCAGATTGACTGATTTTGTTTTGTGAAAAAGTGTGATTGTTTAGTGTCAATTAGTCTTGTTTGAATTTTTATCATTTTCATGAGAATGTGTTTGTGTCACTTATTGATCGTTTTCCCTCTTCAATTTCATGATTGTAAAGCATGAAATTGAAGATTATTTTCATGCAAATTATTGATTGAACTCTTGTGATAGCATCCCTTTGCATGGATTAAAGATTATCGTTTTTTTATTTAACTAATATAATGTTTGTGTATAAGGTTAATACATGGTTAATTGTTATCATTTATATATCAATTATGTCAATCTTTAATAGTCCATGATCCCAAATTGTTTAGTTCCAGGTCATTGTATTATTCTAATGCAATTATTGAACTGTATTGAGTTTGGTCATATATTTCGAGTTTGTAAAGATATATTTGTCCAATTGAAATTTATTTCTTATTGAAAATTGTCACTTATATCTTCACCTGGGATCATCTGTACAAAATTTTTCCTTTTTGTATCATGAATGAGATTTGAATTGTCAAGTGAATTGGCTTTCATCTGTACAACTGTCTGCTATATATTTCTCTTAACATGTGGGTTGTAGGAGCATTTTAATACAAAAAGGCACAACCACAATTTACCTTTTAATACTAGTTGGTTTTAGGTTAATAGTTTTTCTTCTTTTATTATTTGATTTATATTTCCTTAGTGAAAGTAGATTCACCTTTAAACTTAAATACTTTGTTTATTTAAGTCATAACATTATCACTTAACTTCAATCTTTTCTTTTCTTTTAGTTTCAAAGGTAAAAGTAGATTAGTAGTATATCTTAGATCTGTTTACATTTTGCTTGAGATTTGGATCTCTTGTATAATCTTTGTTCCAGGATTTCTTGTAAATCTTGCAATCTGTATATTTGTATACTTTGTATATAAAGAACGTAAATATATATAGTAGATAATTAGTTAGTTATTTATTTTTATAGTTTAGATTGGATCCCTTTATCGACCAATGGATTCATAAAACCCATCAGAGTGATTCATCCCAAATGGATTCATTTATTTAGACAAACTCGGACCGAGATTTCCCTCACAATTGACGATGTGTTAACATATGCCCATCAACAAATGGCACTAGAAGGAGGGAAGAGGTAAATTTAATGATTAAATGGTTCACCCCTCAGCCTGTCATAATTCCATATTTATAAATTCTTCTTTTGTGTCATCATGAAATGCACTAGAAGACAGGCCAGACTGACAAGTTAGCCTTGCAGAGTCTTTATTACGAATGTATCTAATCTCTCATGGCCCTTGCCCAAACCATTGTGTTGTAACATGTTTTCCATTTCTCATTACTTGTTATTCCCAACAAGACATTTTCTCTCTTTTCCAAACTCACCTTTGATGGCGAGGGGAATGTATCGGCAAAATACCATATTAACAAGTTTTGGTGTAAGTGCATCAAGCATGATATTTATGATTTAAAGGTTTTATGCAGATTATTCGCTTTCACTTTCAGGGGTTGGATTAAACATTGGTTTGATTCTTTTACAACATATTACATTGTTGATTGGTTTCAATTTGTAGAGGAATTTTTAGACGCTTTTGAAATGTATGATTACAATCAATTATGTGAAGAATTGCAGGCTCTACTAATCAATGATGATTCATCTCCAGAAGGCTTTTCAACAAGCATCCATCATGTTCTATGTACATTTCATCTTGATGACATGTCATTTGTACTAAATCTCCTCTCTAATGTTTGTGCCCCTTTCATCTAGCCATATTCAATCGCAAATGATGAATCAGTTACAAATCCTAACACCCAAGTACAAGATGAATTATGTTTGCAGGATGAGAGGAATCCATTAAAAAATATTGAACAAACAAGGGAGGTAGAATCTATTGAAAATGTTCTCACTAACAATCAAATTGTGTTTTCCTCTGAACCATTGCATCATCAATCCTCAACTATCGTGGAAGGATATTTTATTGTTGGTATAGGTATATGTCCATGTTCTTCTAACTCTTTCTCTAATCAGTACTTAAATTCAATTATTGAAGAACACTTAGGTGGTGAAAATGATCTTAAGTTTTCTAACATTCCAATGAAACAGATTAGATATGTAGATCTGCAATTTGAAGAATAAACCTTAAACCTTCATCCACAAATCATACCTTATCCACAAGAAAGATTAGATGTTTTTCATGAAAGTTTTGAATTGTCTATCATTCAGGAGGCAAATTTAGATGATTGTGTTATGTTGAAGGATTTATCACCAAAATAGAGTGAAAGTATTAAGGCAAGTAAAGATGAATGTCTTGATAATACCATTGTTAATTATCATAGCTCAAGAGAATCATTTCATGTGCTCATTTCTAATTCATTTTACTCTTTATACCCTGATCTCTTCTTAGATTCTGATGTGCATGATACTTTACCCACAGTATCTTACTCTTTTCCATCACAATCTGATCTTTTCAATATGACAATATTTGGTGAAATTAATTTCGAACATAACATTTATGAAGTCGAATTTGACGCTCTTCCACTTTCATCACTCGCATGGGAAAAAGATATGTTACAAGATTATTCAACACGATTTATTTTTGAAAAAGAAAATGCACTCATTCTTATGGAGATCAAATATTCTACATTGCATATTCATTCTTTGATTAGTTCAAATTTTAATGATTATGCTTCACATTTTGAAATGATCCATATCATCAAAGGTAGTGTTAAAACCAGTAATCTAATTGTTGTCATGAATCCTCTTATGATGTGTTCCCCATTGACAAATCTAATTCGTCGAAGTCATAGTTTGCATTCTAATTTTTATGGCATGATCTTAGAATGTCTTGAGGATTCATATCTAAAAAATCTTCATAATAAAGGTAAAGTTATGATTTCTTTGTTTTTAAATGAATATCTAGGAGGTAAGCATGACATGATTTTTTTAGATCCTCTATGTGAAGAAATTGGTGAATACTTGGAGAATTGTTAGGAGGATGGGGCACTTCATCCTTGATCGATGGTTATGTTAGGTCCCCATAATACTGATAAGTTTTCCAAACTCACTTCGTTCTTCCATGCCATTATGACCCTTACTATGACAGAATTGCATATTGGCTGGAGGGTTCATATATGGAAAAGTTTCAAAAGAATGGTAAGGTTGTGCTTGCTTTGTTTTTAAATGAGTATATAGGAGGTAAGCATGATTGTTTATTTTGTATCTGTAGGTAATACATTATTTTATTCTAATCTTCGACTTTCTATGCCTTGTAGGATTGAAGATGTTCTTGTGGATGCACTGGAAATACGATTTTACTTAGCGTTTTGATCTATGTAGAAGTTAGAGTAGGTGTAGGAACAAAGTCTTTTGGGGTTTTTCTTTCCATTTCATGTTTTCCTTTGAATAATGTAGTTATGAAGGCACATGGGTATGCAAAGAGAACCATTGTTTGAATGTTGTTAGGGAAGTTTTCTTTCAATTCCTTTCTTTTTCCTTTTCATAGTTGTCTTGAT
>ML793344.1:333891-347513 GCA_009831015.1 Picea engelmannii | reverse complement strand
CTTTCTAAATTAACAAGTCTCTGGATGACTCCAAGGAAAACTATTGGTAATGGTTGTCAACAAAGCATGCTATCATTCAATAATCAATTGTGGAAATCACTGACAATAATCAAGAAGAATCGCACTCAAGACGGGTAAGTTCTCAGTGGGAAGAGTGTGTGACTTCGCAGTTAAGAGACAGGTAAATGGGTTTTAGTTTTAGAGTTAGATGGGGTGCAAATACAAGGGGGGATAATGTGCATAGAGATAACGCAAATAAAAAGAGATTGTTTGGTGAGGAAGGAGTATTTAAAAGGTAATGTACAATTATATAAGTCATTGTTAATTCAATATAGTAGTCAGACCTGTTATAAAATCGCCATCCCCTTTTTCACTGTCAACCAAGTGATATTAATTAATAAGATTAATGTCCTAAAAACTAAAACGAAAATAATCAATTTCTATTATCAATATCGATGGTCTATAATCTAATTATTAATATTACTATCATCAAATAAAATGGTTGTCATCATAATTCGCGTTCATCATAAATCGTTGTCATCAACAGGAAAGTCACCATCAAAATTGTGTAAGCTATCAACTTTAAAAAAAAACTCTATCCCAGGGTGTGGCAAACCACCATATTAATCACTGTCAAAAAATGTAGATATATAATCCATATGCACGGTGACTCAGATATATGATTTGCTGAGATAATAACGCGGGCTTATTAATTTCTGTCATAAAAAGGAAAACACGGAAATATAAATTCACTATCAACTAGTAAACCTGACAGAGCTATCCATTGTTGATTGGTATCGTTGTCCACTATTTTAATTTGCAGTATTCAGAACAGTAAAATCACCATGCATTAAAGGTAACAATTTGCAGTCTTTAAAAGGAAAAATCGTCAGGCAAATATGGGTAATGATTTTCAATATTAAAAGGTGAAATCGTTGTGTATTAAAAGTAACCATGTGCAATCTATAAAGGGTAAAATCATGATGCAAAAATGGGAACGGTTGCATTCTTAAAACAACCGCAGGCACACCAGAACATTGCGGTTAAATCCATCACAAAAATCCAGGGAACGGTCGGGTAATGATTGAAGTGGTTGGGTAAAAGTTAAAGGTAAAATCTCGGTGTTAATTTGCCAAGGAAATCGAGTTGGATGTTGGGTAAACGCCCAGAAAAATGAAATGAAAGATGGAAGGTTCCACTGTAAAAGATACAGTAAATTGAAGGAATCGTGTGCCATTGATAGCACGATTTGACTTTCGGTTAAATGCTAAAAAAAAGGTAGGGTAACAAATGAAATCGTTGTATAATTGGGAAGGCAACGACTGTATTTTACATTACAGTGATATCTTCATAAATTCACCACATACCTGTGATAGCAATAAAAACGGGATAGCATTTAATAAATAAAAGAACGTAGGCATATAACGAAATCGAAATCGGAGATTGAACTGACTGTCATTAAAACACAGGCATATAAAAACGAAATGGGATTGGATTTTTAAATGGAAATGCAGTAAAACGTAGGCAGTAAAAATGCACCCAGTATACACCACAATGCACCACCATTTAGGCACAGTAAACACAAGGTTTTCGAGTATAAAATTTGTCGTTGTTGAGATTAAAAAGGTGCAATCATTCAAGGTAATTTTTCGTTGTAATTCAAGGATCATATTTACCGTCCTTCCACCGAAAAGAAAAAAAAATGCAGTCCAAAATAAAAAGAAGCATTGTCATTAAAATCGCAGAGAATGAAGATGAGCAACACATAGAGGTATTCATTCACAAGGTGTAAGACAAACACTCAACCCGGAACAATCAACAAGGGTAGACAACTGGGCAAATTATCCTTCGCTCATCATCCACAGACAGAAAAGCAGGGCATTAGGATCTATAGGTCTATTAACACCGAAGTGACAACCATCGATCTGGCTCTTAGTCGACTGGTCAGGCATGGATTGATGATCTAGGGATGAGGATGAAGTAAAAATCATAGCTCTTCACAAAAAATCAATAAAACCAATAGGACAGCCACAGCATTCAGGGATCGATTGCCAAGGGAATCAATTCAAGTAGCAAGCTTAAGGCTATGGGGAATTTAAGTTCTCGATTAAAATGCTAAGTCAAATACTTTCTTTACACAATTAAAAGTACAAAAATGAAAGCGTAAGATCAATAGTAATCTACCATGAAAAATAAAAGCATGTGTATCGTAGCCCAAGGTGACATCTCTGAGTCGTTGTCCTGCGCGTTCCGTGCAACTCCCGCTTGTTGATCGATGAGACTTCATCGGTACCTCCTAGCCAACGCTCGAGGTAATCTTCTTCCCCCTTAGCCCCTCGAGCCACAAAAGGGCCACTCCCACTAAACCAAAGAACAACTAGCTCTCATCTCGCCTCACAAGGCTAAGATACCACTCCTCACCGAGCTGGGTATCCCAACTCCCACAAGATAAGTCAGTCAAGTGAAAAATTCTGCAGTGTAACGTTACGCATCCAAGAAGAGATCCATCCTCCTCCTCCTTCCTCCTTTATATAGAGTTTCTAAGTGAATTTTTTCCAATTTTCCATTTAATTTATTGTTTAATAATTTAATTCAGAAAAATCCTCCCCATACATGTGTCACCCATCCCCTTCGTTGCACCAGAAATTAATTTCATTAATTATTTAATTACTCCTATTTCCCTCACCCACCTAAAAGCATTCATATAATCTCTCCTAGGTGTCCCTGTATTCCCTTACACATTTTAATGACTTACCCCCTTACTAATTTACTAGTTGAGTTCAATTTAGAAAGTTCTTAAAGGCAAGATTCCTTAACAAGTTATTCATTCTGCTTTTATTCCTTATGTTTCCCTTTCTCTTTATGTTTCCCCCTTTTTCCCATAGTTTCCTAATTCTTTTAAATTTCCCTCTTTCCCTTTTTATCTAAAACTCAAATTAGCAAGAGCAGAATTTACCCTTTTCCCCCTTTTTCTTTTTAGTTAAAAATTTTAATTAGCATAAGTAACAAACAATCAATTTCCTTTTTTTTTTTAATTTTAATCCCTCAATATAATTTGATTTTAATAATTTAATTGAATTTCTTACCCCCTTTTTATCACATGTTTAATGATGATTATTATTATTATCTTTTTTTTTTTTCACAAGTATCACTTAGACCTAGATTTTAATTTCCGAGAATGGGTGACATTTTTATTAGGGAAATTTGTTTTTAAATCTTTCTCATCACATCACTCGTTCTAAGGCCATCTAGGTTTATTCACTTATTAGTTAACAACGCGACATGCCCTTCAGTATGCACTAGGTGCTCCAAGGGTGTCACTCACCTCCTTTTGTTTCCCTTGCGTGATGTGCCCTTCAGGATGCACTACGTTCTCCAAGGGTGCCACTCACCTCTTGACTGACTTGGTAGACATCAAAAACCCCTAGAGTCAATACTCCGTCAAGTGATCTTGTGGGAGACTAAGGGCCTCTAAATAATAAGGCCCCGACTTATTGTGCGCCCCTTAGAATCACCGTGAGCGACTGTCACAGTCTTCCCTCATAGCATCGTGGGTCATCTCGAACTAGGTAATCATTAACCTACAGTTCGAGCCATGGGGGGGGTGCTAGTAGGTTGTAGCAGGGTTGCTGTCGACACCTCTACCTCAACGTCACTGGTTATCATGAGTGACCCCTCTACTCCACATGTGAGTCTGGACGGCAATCTATCGTCAGCCTACATCATCAATGAATCATGTCAGAAATAAAATCCATAATCATAACATCTAATCAAATGCACATATGTCATATATACAACAATCAAACCCCAATAGTCCACTCCCTGACTCGATACAAATTCCAAGGGTTTCATTGGTGCCTCTACATCCTCAAGGTCCAAAATCATGCACACTTAGCAGAACCGTGTCAATAGCACCAATCTATGTCAATACAACAAAATAACATGTCATCATATCCATAATGCCTCATAATCATAATCAAACGCCCAATATTATAATAATCTGGATCACTTGCAAGAAAGTGTTCTCAAAGAATAAGTTCACTTAGTGCGCGCAAGAGCGAGATGTTACATACACCCCCTCTTGGTCTAAACTTTGTCCCGAAATTTCACAGTATATAAGTGTCGAAATAATGTGTATCATAGTATCATAAGTCTTTCCATCAAACAAAAATGGAAATTGTTGGCGCATATCATATGCGTCCTCCTAGGTCGCCAAATGCGGACTATAGTTGTCCCACTAGACCTTGACCTGATCCATTGTTCGACGTCGTAGTTGTCGAATGCGATGATCCAGGATGTGGATCGGATAAGCCGTGAGCGCCCCCTCATCCGATACTTGCAAGAAACTCATGTCAATAACATGTGTAGGATCACTAATATAATGTCTCAAAACAGATATGTGAAAAACATTGTGCATACGCCTCAAAGAAGCAAGCAATTCTAGTCGATAGGCCACGGGCCCCTTCCTCTCCACAATCTCGAAAGTTCCCACGAATCTAGGAGAGAGTTTAGCTCCCTTTCCAAACTTGATCAAACTCTTATGTGGTTTTACCCGCAATAAGACTCAATCACCAACTTCGTAACTACGGTCGACACGGTGCGCATCGGCATAACTCTTATGCCAATCCTGAGTTTCTTTGATCCTTTGCCTTATTGTTTGCATTTGATCTTCCATTTCTTGGATCGCTTTTGGTCCCACCAGGACCCTATCCTCAAACCGATCCCAACTCAAAGGTGTCTGACACAGTCGCCCATAAAGGAACTCGAAAGGAACCATCTTAATGGTGCTTTGGTAACTATTGTTATAAGAAAATTCTACCAGTGGCAAGAATTCTTCCCAACGCTTTTGTTGGTCCATCACGTACATGCGCAACATGTCTTCCAATATTTGGCTTGTTTGTTCGGTCTGCCCGTCAGTCTCTGGGTGATACGCAGTACTAAAGTTAAGTTGGGTTCCCAAGGCCTCTTGGAAACTAGTCCAAAATCATTTGGTAAACACCAATCCTCGATCGGATATAATCCTCTTAGGCACACCATGCAGCCTCACAATCTCACTGATGAAAACTCTAGCTATGTCAGGTGCCTGATACATCGTATGCACAGAAATAAAATGAGCACTCTTTGTCAGAGTGTCGACTACCACAAAAATTGAGTCATGTCTCCTTGCCATCAGTGGATATCCAACAATGAAATCCATCAAAATAACCTCCCATTTGGATTCTGGAATAGCGTGTGGTTGTAGTAACATTGTTGGATGTCTATATTCAGCTTTCGCCTGCTGACATTTTAGACATCTGGCCACATAGTTGACTATGTCTGACTTCAATCCTTTCTAGAAGAATAAGGGTTTAAGGTCCACCATCATCTTCATGACTCCCGAGTGAGCCATGTACACTGATCTCTGAGCCTCGTTTAGGATCAACCTTCTAAACTCGTTGTTCGATGGAACATAAATTCTATTTTTAAATCTCAATAGTCCATCGTTGTCCAACATAAATCCTTAAAATCTTGGTACCATAATTGTGTTTTGTCCAGTAAAATCCTTGACCTCTTTGTACCAGTCATCGTCGCGCCGTAAAGTTAGAATATTTTCATGTAGATTCATCTAAAGCTGAAACATTGAAAAGATGCATGGTCTCCAACTCATTGCATCTACCACTCGTTCAATTTTCCTTTTATGTAAGTAATCTCGAAATCGTACTCGCTAAGCAATTCTGACCAATGTCGTTGTCGCGCGTTCAGGTCGCTTTGCGTAAAGATGTGTTGTGGTCCATAGTGGTCTGTTTTTAGTTCAAATTTTCATCCAATAAGGTAGTGTCTCCAAACCTTCAAGGAATAAACAATGGCTAATAACTCCAAATCATGCGTCGCGTAGTTCTCCTCATGCCTTCTCAATTTTCGTGAGATGTAAGCGATCACTTGATTGTCTTGCATCAAGACTCTGCCTAAGCCTTCCTTGGATGCATCAGTGCATACCACAAAGTCTGGATCCATGTCAAGGACCTTTAGTATCAGTGCCATTATAAACATCTCCTTGAGCCTCCAAAATGCGTCCACACATTTTTCGGTCCAAACAAACTTCTTTTTCTTCTTCTGCAATTCCGTGATCAGATTTGCTATCTTCGAAAATCCCTCGACGAATCGTCGATAGTATCCTACTAAACCCATGAAGCTACGCACTTCTGGTACATTCATCGGCGCAAGCCATTCCATAATAGCCTCGACCTTCGTTGAATCCATGGTGATACCTTCGTCGAAGATGACATGCCCTAAGTAGTGAATCCTCGATTGATAAAATGAGCATTTGGACAATTTCCCATACAATTTTTGCTCTCGCAAACACTTTAGTACCAAGTGCAAGTGCTTGTCATGCTCCCGCATCTTCCGAGAGTAAATCAAAATATCATTAAAGAATACTTGGACGAACTTGTCCAAGTACTCGTGGAACACCTCGTTCATCAAACTCATAAATACCCCTGGGGCGTTTGTCAGTCCAAACAGTAAAATAGTAAACTCGTAATGTCCAAACCTCATCTTAAAGGCATTATTAGGGACATCATCCTCCTTGATCCGTAACTGGTGATACCCTGATCGTAAATCGATCTTTGAAAACACCGTCGCACCCTTCATATGATCAAACAAATCATCAATCATTGGCAAAGAATATTGATTCTTGATTGTTGTCTTGTTAAATTGATGGTAGTCAATGCAGAGTCTCCATGACCCATCCTTCTTTCATATGAAAATAACAGGCATGCCCCACGGTGACACACTTGAATGTATAATTCCCAGGTCCAGCAACTCCTTCAGCTGCATTCTCAACTCTTGTAACTCTGAGGTTGAAATACAATAAGGCATTCTCGTTATTGGTTCAGTCCCTATTTTTAGGTCTATGGTAAATTCCAATTCCCTCTCTGGCGGCATCCCAGGTAACTCCTCCGAGAAGACATCAGCAAAATCCATCACCACTGGAAGGTGTTCTAGACCTGCCACTACTCCCTTTTCATTTAATGCAAGGATCACCTAAGGCTTACATCCCTTGCGCATGCTCTTCCATAACTTCAAGGAAGAGATAAACCTCAGGGAAACTCCTTGGTTCCGAACTACAATCACGTGTCTCGGTCCCTCATCATCGAACAAGCTCAAGCATTTCGTCTTATAGTTGAGTATCGCCTCATGTAATTCCAACCAATCCATACTGATCACGACGTCATAAGATCCTAAGATCATGACATACAGGTTGGACCTGGTGACAAACTCTCCTAGGTTAAGGGTACAACCCGTAACCTTTCCTCCAACCTTTTGTTTGGCTCTCGAAGCTATCTCTACAAAGCTAAACTCATCATGTTCGACTACCTTTGCCTTAATCCTTTTTAGCGTTGCACCAGAAATGAAACTCTCGGTAGCATCGGGATCTATCAAAATACTAAGGGTCTGGTCAGTGATGGTACCTGACATCTTGAGCACAGTCAACTGGTGCTCTTCCTGGCGGTTATTCTTCTCTGCATGAATCTGATGGGCCTTGCCCAAATCTCCCACGGTAGTGGGTCCAGCTGATCCAGATGCTCTAGTCCTCTCCATTGGGAAGTCACGTTGGTAGTGTGGCTCCCTAGATGTCCAACACCCCTTCTTTGTTCTAGTACTCCTCGTACCCGAAGTAGAAGCTGACGGCCCATCAGCCTGGAATCCTGGTATATTCTGCTAAATAGGCCTAAACTATTGCTACTGCAGTCGATGATGTTGTTGATGTTGTGGTCCCCGATAAGGTGTCTGCTATTGAGGCGTTGGTCGTCGAGGTGTAGTGAAAGTGGTTCCACTCTATAAGCCATGATACATTGGCGTCTATCTAGCTGGTGTTTGATGTTGCTATGCAACAGATGACACATGCCCTACTGGTCTCACTAGAGTCCTGCTCTAACCCCTGCTGATAAGCTCCTCCTCTACTATGAGGGCCTTCTGGAAGACATCATGCAAGTTCTGAGGCATCAGAATCCTAACCTTTTCACATATGCTGACATTAAGGCCGAACAAAAACCTGTTGACCTTAAGTTTCTCAGTATTAGGATGCAGAGCATACCGAAGAAACTCCATAAAACGGGCCTCGTACTCGAGCACCGTACGACCGCCCTGTCGTAAGGCGTTGAACTCATTGAGCTGACACTCAATGAATTACTCTGAAAGGTACCTCTCTCAGAACCGTTCCTCGAACAGTTCCCATGACACGTCTTTGACGGCCATGTTTAGTTATGGAAGGAACATATTCCACCAAAGAAGAGTGTTCCCCTTCAGTTGAAAGACCGCCATGCGGACCTTCATGTTGGAAGTATAGTCGCGAAGTGCAAATCACATCACCATATTCTCCAACCATGCCTCGGTGGCTGCACTGTCCGGGGCACCAAAGAGCTCAGTAAATTTGACCTTCTCGAGTTCACGGCAAATGCTACCAGTACCAACCAGAGTGCGTGGTGGACCCTCATGGGGTGTCGGCGCCCTGGCCTCATCTATGTCCAAATAGTTGATCAGTACCTTAGACATCCACTGAAAATACCTCATCAGCCTAACCACATCACCCACCGCTATCTGCTCCTGCCCGAAAACCTGTTCATCTCCCTGGGGGTTAGACCCCTCAGGCGTGGATGTTACTGGAGGTGTCGCGCCTCCTCCCCTAGCACCCCGTCATCTGCCTCTGCAACGTTCTCTAACCATGATTGCCTGCACGAATACAAGTCAACTTAATTAGCAACATTATAATCAAATATCATATCAGTGAAAGTCGTAGTGTTCCCAAGTCGCAGGTTGAACTTGCCTTTGATACCATATGTAACGACTCCTCAGGTGTTACGACTAAAGAAAAGAAAAGTTCAAAGTATTTTTTTTTCCTTTCTTTAGGTAAGAAGGAAGGCGATGATGGCATAGTTAACTACATCCTGGCAATGAACACAACACCTACAGATCAAGCAACAGATAAGAACGACTCTACACACTGACACATCAAGCAACTGGGCAAAACATGTGTAAATCAAAGAAGGAATGGCTACCCGCCTGACACAGACACGATGATGCCTACAAGCTAAAGGAAAACACACCCCACCCAGACACAACGGCCTCAACAGCCAACAACTAGAACCTCTATGGTGCACAACCAAACACATGCAGGCGTTACAACCCAATGCCAAAAACGACTACAATGAACAACGCCCACAATGGGTAGCACAGACTCCAGCCAAGTTATCATTCGCCTCTATCCAATAGGGCACGCCATGATCCCCTCATCAGGGATCATGCTATCCCTAGGTGATAGGCGCGACAATAACCCTGGTGCAACGTAACCTATCTGGGCAAAGGTCTCAAGATAAATTTGACGAGCTAGGGGCCGAAATAACTGACAAGAAGACTACGCCTACGCCCCCAAGAAATGGGTCGACAAGATGCAAATGACATCGCTCAACAAATGTGCAAGCTATTAAATGACTCAACAACAACCAAAAACCCTAAATGTTAATCAAGATGCCTAGGCGCGAAGGGTAAACTATTATAATGTTACTATTGACATAAACATCATAAAGTGTGAACTAATACAGAACTCAACAAAAACAACACGCTTGTCAGCAAAAGTACATGTCTATTAAAGTAAGTGAACTACTCAACATTTAAAAGTGATCTTATGTTGCTTCATTATCTATTCGACAATGTTTTCTAATTAAGCTGTCTAAATTAACAAGTCTCTGGAAGACTCCAAGGACAAACTATTGGTAATGGTTTTCAACAAAGCATGCTATCATTCAATAATCAATTGTGTAAATCACTGACAATAATCAAGAAGAATCGCACTCAAGATGGGTAAGTTCTCAGTGGGAAGAGTGTGTGACTTTGCAGTTAAGAGACAGGTAAATAGGTTTTAGTTTTAAAGTTATATCGGGTGCAAATACAAGGGGGGATAATGTGCATGGAGATAACGCAAATAAAAAGAGATTGTTTGGTGAGTAAGGAGTATTTAAAAGGTAATGTACAGTTATATAATTCATTGTTAATTCAATAGAGCAGTCATACTTATTATAAAATCGCCATCCCCTTTTTTCACTGTCAACCAAGTGATATTAACTAATAAGGTTACTTTCCTAAGAACTGAAATGAAAATAATCAATTGCTATTATCAATATCACTGGTCTATAATCCGATTACTAATATTACTGTCATCAAATAAAACGGTTGTCATCATAATTCGCGGTCATCATAAATCGTTGTCATCAACAGGAAAGTCACCGTCAAAATTGTGTAAGCTATCAACTTTAAAAAAAAATGCTATCCCAGGGTGTGGAAAACCACCATATTAATCGTTGTCACAAAATGTAGATATATAATCCATATGCACGGTAAATCAAATATATGATTCGTTGAGATAATAACGTAGACTTATTAATTTTTGTCATAAAAAGGAAAACGCGGAAATATAAATTCGCTATCAACTAGTAAACCTGATAGAGATGTCCATTACTGATTGGTGTCGTTGCCAGTATTTTAATTTGCAGTCTTCAGAATGGTAAAATCGCCATGCATTAAAGGTAACAATTTGCAGTCTTTAAAAGGTAAAATCGCTAGGCAAATATGGGTAACGATTTGCAATCTTAAAAGGTGAAATCGTTGTGTATTAAAAGTAACCATGTGCAGTCTATAAAGGGTAAAATCATGATGCAAAAAGGGGAACGGTTGTAGTCTTAAAACAATCGCAGGCACACCAGAACATCGCGGTTAAAGCCATCACAAAAATCCAGGGAACGATCAGGTAATGATTGAAGTGGCTGGGTAAAAGTTAAATGTAAAATTTCTTTGTTAATTCGCCAAGGAAATCGATTTGGATGTTGGGTAAATGCCCAAAAAAATGAAATGAAAGTTGGAAGGTTCCACTGTAAAAGATATGGTAAATTGAAGGAATCGTGTCCCATTGATAGCACGAACTGACTGTCGGTTAAATGTTAAAAAAAATGCAGCATAACAAATGAAATCATTGTATAACTAGGAAGGAAACGACTGTATTTTACATTACAATGATATCTTCATAAATTCGCCACATAACTGTGATAGCAATAAAAACGGGAAAACACTTAATAAATAAAAGAACACATGCATATAAAAAAATCAAAATTGGAAATTGAACTCACTGTCGTTAAAACACATGCATATAAAAACGAAATGGGATCGGATTTCTAAACAAAAATGTAGTAAAACGCAGGCAGCAAAAATGCACCCAGTATACACCGAAATGCGCCACCATTTAGGCATAGTAAAGACAAGGTTTTCGAGTATAAAAATTTTCGTTGTTGAGAGTAAAAAGGCACAGTCATTCAAGGTAAGTTTTCGTTATAATTCAAGGTGTATCTTTACCGTCCTTCCAGTGAAAAGAAAAAAAAAACGCAGTCCAAAATAAAAAGAAGCGTTGTCATTAAAATCGTAGAGAAGGAAGATGAACATCACACAGAGGTATTCATTCGCAAGAAGGTGTAACACAAACACTCAACCCGGAACAATCAACAGGGGTAGATAATTGGGAAAACTATCCTTCACTCATCGTCCACGCACAAAAAAGCAGGGCATTATGATCTATAGGTCTATTAACACCGAAGTGATGATCGTCGATCCATCTCCTGGATAACTGCTCAGGCGTGGACTGATGATCTAGGGATGAGGATGAAGTAAAGAACACAACTCTTCACAACAAATCAATAAAACCAATAGGACAGTCACAGCATTCAGCGATCGATTGCCAAGGGAATCAAGTCAAGCAGGGAGCTTAAGGCTATGGGGAATTTAAGTTCTCGATTAAAATTCTAAGTCAAACACTTTCTTTACACAATTAAAAGTACAGAAATGAAAGCGTAAGATCAATAGTAATCTACCATGCAAAATAAAAGCATGCTTACCATAGCCCAAGGTGACATCTCTGAGTTGTTGTCCCATGCACTCCGTGCAGCTCCCACTTTCTGACCGATGATACTTCATCGGTACCTCCCAGCCAATGCTAGGGGTACTCTTCTTCCCCCTTAGCCCCCCGAGCCACAAAGAGGCCACTCCCACTAAACCAGAGAACAACTAGCTCTCAGATTGCCTTGCAAGGCCGAGCTACCACTCCTCACCGAGTTGGGTATCCCAACTCCCACAAGATTAGTCAATCAAGTCAAAAATTATGCAGTGTAACGTTATGCATCCAAGAAGAGATCCATCCTCCTCCTCCTCCTCCTTCCTCCTTTATATAGAGTTTATAAGTGATGTTTTTCCAATTTCCCATTTAATTTATTGTTCAATAATTTAATTCAGAAAAATCCTCCTAGTACATGTGTCACCCATCCCCTTCATTGCACTAGAAATTAATTTCATTAATTATTTAATTACTCCTATATCCCTCACCCACCTAAAAGCATTCCTAGAATCTCTCCTAGGTGTCCCCATATTCCCTTACACATTTTAATGACTTGCCCCTTTACTATTTTACTAGTTGAGTTCAATTTAGAAAGTTCTTAAAGGCAAGATTCCTTACTAAGTTAGTCATTATGTTTTTTTTCATAATGTTTCCCTTTCTCTTTATGTTTCCCCCTTTTTCCCATAGTTTCCTAATTCTTTTAAATTTTCCTCTTTCCCTTTTTATCTAAAACCCAAATTAGCAAGTGTAGAATTTACCCTTTTCCCCCTTTTTCTTTTTAGTTAAAAAATTTAATTAGCATAAGTAACAAACAATCAATTTCCTTTTTTTTTTTAATTTTAATCCCTCAATATAATTTGATTTTAATAATTTAATCGAATTTATTACCCCCTTTTTATCACATGTTTAATGATGATTATTATTATTATATTTTCCTCTTTTTTTTCACAAGTATCACTTAGACCTAGATTTTAATTTCCAAGGTTGGGCGACATTTTTATTAGGGAAATTTGTTTTTAAATATTTCTCATCACATCACTCGTTATAAGTCCATCTAGGTTTATTCACTTATTAGTTAACAACATGACGTGCCCCTCAGGACGCACTAGGTTCTCCAAGGGTGTCACTCGCCTCCTTCTATTTCCCTTGTGTGACGTGCCCTTCAAGACGCACTACGTGCTCCAAGGGTGCCACTCACCTCTTGACTGACTTGGTAGACATCAAAAACCCCTGAAGTCAATACTCTGTTAGGTGATCTTGTGGGAGACTAAGGGCCTTTAAGTAATAAGGCCCCAGCCTTATTGTAGGCCCCTTAGAATCCTCGTGAGCGACTGTCATAGTCTTCCCTCACAACATCATGGGTCTTCTCGAACTAGGTAATCGTTAACCTACAGTTCAAGCCACAGTGAGAGTGCTAGTAGGTTGTGGCAGGGCTGTTGTCCACACCTCTCCCTCAATGTCTCTAGTTATCATGTGTGACCCCTCTACTCTACATGTGAGCCTATTCGGAAATATATCATCAGCCTACATCATCAACGAATCATGTCAAAAATAAAATCCATAATCATAACATCTAATCATATGCACATATTTCATAAATACAACAATCAAACCCCAATAGTCCACTCCCTAACTCAATATATAGTCCAAGGGTTTCATCGATGCCTCTTCATCCTCGAGGTCCAAAATCCTGCACACTCAGGACAAC
>ML793344.1:315779-325912 GCA_009831015.1 Picea engelmannii | reverse complement strand
TCTCCCAATGGGTTTGATTATCCATGACATACATCCTAAGCATGTCTTCCATGACTTGATTTACTCTCTCAGTTTTCCCATCTGTTTCAGGATGATAAGTTGTGCTTAAGTTCAACTGAGTCCCCAACGTTGACTGCAAACTTATCCAAAACCTAGAAGTGAATCTGGAGTCCCTATCTGAAATGATCTTCTTAGGTATCCCGTGCAAATGGATAACCTCGCTTACAAACACACGTGCAACGTCAGTGACATCGTAAGTGCCTCTAACCGGAATAAAATGAGCACTCTTGGTTAATGTATCCACTATCACAAGAATGGCATTGTGTCTATGAGATGTGAGCGGTAACCCCACAACAAAATCCATAGAGATGACTTCCCACTTGGACATAGGAACATCATGTGGTTGTAGGAAGCCTGCCAGGTGATGGTGGTTGGCTTTCACTTGTTGACACTCTAGGCATTTGGTGACAAAATGGACTACATCACTCTTCATGCCTACCCAAAAGAAGAGATTCCTCATGTCTACGTACATCTTCTTCACACCCGGATGCACACAATAAAGTGTTCTATGGGATTCCTTCAGTATGATGCATCGAATATCCCCATTTTCAGGGATGTACATCCTTCCTTGATATCTTAACAGTCTGTCTGCTTCCAGACTATATCCTTCATACTTTGGATCTAATTGCCTCCCACTATGGAGGTTTGAAGTAATTTTTAAATACCCACTATCTCCTTGGAGTTGCGTCAACACACGTTCCCTCAGATTGACCTTTAAGGGTACCAAGGAGAAGACATGTGGTCTCCTACTCAAGGCATCTGCGACCACATTTTCCTTCCCCTTGATGTACGAAATACCAAAATCGTACTCACTTATAAACTCACTCCATCGCCTTTTCCTAGCATTCAGATCCCTTTGAGTGAAGAGATGTTTTAAAATTTGATGGTCCATTTTGAGCTCAAAGTTTCACCCTACAACATAGTGCCTCTAAAGTTTCAGAGCTAGCATTACAGCTGCCAACTCTAAATCATGAGTCGCGTATAGCTCTTCGTGTTTCTTCAACTTTCTTGATGCATAAGCTATCACTCCTCCATCCTACATTAGCACGGCCCCCAACCCTTGCTTCGAGGCATCCGTGCAGACTGTGAAGTCCTTCTCCATATCTGGTACTCGTAGAATTGGCGCACTAGTTAGTAACCTCTTAAGTTCGATGAATGCACTATCACATTCTTCCATCCATTCATACCTGACCCCCTTGCACTGCAAAGTGGTGATGGGTTTCATTATTTTTGAGAATCCTTCCACAAATCTTTGATAATAACCTACTAGCCCCATGAAGCTTCTCACCTCATGGGCATTTTTCGGCACTGACCACTCCATAATGGCCTTTACCTTTTCTGGGTCTACAGATATTCCTTCACCGGAAATGATATGACCTAAATAATGAATTTATTTTTGGAAGAAGGAACACTTTGACAACTTCCCATACAATTTTTTCTCCCTAAGGCAAGACAACACTACTCGTAGGTGTTCCTCATGTTCTCTTTCATTCTTGAAATAGATGAGGATGTCATCTAGAAAGACTTGTACAAAATAGTCTAAGTACTTCTGAAATACATCGTTCATGAGGCTCATGAATACTGTTGGAGCATTGGTCAATCCAAAAGGTACTACGACAAACTCGTAATGTCCAAACTGAGTTCAAAAGGCAGTTTTTGGGATATCGCCTTCCTTAATCCTTAACTGATGATACCCTGATCGCAAATCGATCTTTGAGAATACCACTGCTCCTTTCATCTAATCAAAGAGTTCATCTATTCATGGCATTGGGTACCTATTTTTCACTGTAGCATGATTCAAGTCCCGGTAGTCTATACACAATCGTAAGGATCAATTCTTCTTCTTTACAAAAATTACTGGTACACCCCAAGGTGAGACACTGGGCCTTATTAGCCCTAAGTCTAACAACTCCTTCAACTGCATTTGCAACTCACAAAGTTCTGGTGCTGTCATCCAATACGGAGTCTTGGAAATCGATTATGCACCAGGTTTTAGCTCAATAGTAAAATCAAGCTCCCTCTCAAGAGGTAACCCTGGTAACTCGTTCGGAAAAATATCCTTAAATTCTGACAATACCAGGTACTTATCCAATGAGGGTCCCTTCTTTTCATTCACTTCTTCCACTACATACAGTCGACACCCTTGCCTCAAGCATCCTTTAACCTTGGTAGTTGAGATAAAGCGTAATGACACTTTTCTCCGTACACCCTGGATCTCTACTGGCCTTCCTTCTTCGTCTACACAGAGCACCCTTTTTGTGAAACAATCTACCAAAGCTTGATGAGATTCTAACCAATCCATTCCAATGATTAGGTCGTACGCCTCGAGAGCAGTGACGTATACCTTCAACCTGGTAGTACACACTCCTAGGTTTACTATACAATTATCAACACTAGGTCCTACAGCTTGTTTTTCCCCCAAAGCCATCTCGACTTGTTTAAAGTCATCGTGCTCATAGGCTACCAACCCACTCTTTTCTAATGCAGATGGTGAAATGAAACTCTCTGTAGCACTAGAATCAAATAAAATCTTAACATTGCTATGATTTAGCATACCTGATGACTCCACCACCATGGATTGATGTTCGGCCTGGCGATTATTAACCACTGTGTAAATCTGGTGGTTGCTACTTGCTCTTCCCATCAAGGCCTTTCCTTCTCTATGCACGAACCCTGATTGTAACTCTGGGCAGTCACGTTGGTAATGGGGTCCTCCACATCCCCAACAGGTGACACAAGATTGAACCTGTGCATTGTTATGTGACTGCCTCTGAAATGAGTTCCTTCCCCTGGAACCCCTGCCCCTACTAGTTGTTCCCTGAGATGGCCATGCACCTGTCTGCGTCGTTGGTGATGAACGAGATGTTGCACTCACTGCCATTGAAATCCCTACGGTTATTGTCCTTGGTGTGACTTTGTTACCATATGGAGGTGGCCTCGAGCCCCCTCCCCTGGGAAGTGTCCTAGGGGTCTTCCCGAAAAATCCAGGATGATGCAGAAATGTCGGTCTTGTACCCCCGGTTAAGTTCATGCATTCCTCCACATAACACACATTTTCCACAACTTCCACTACCAAAGACGGTTTCCACATCCACACCATAGCTCTTATCTTAGGGTTCAATCCACAGTTGAAGCGCTCTACCTGTTGTTGGTCATTATCCATATACGAAACATATTTGACCAATTCCATAAATCTGATCTCATATTCTTCTACAGTTTTGTTTCCCTGTACTAAGGCATGAAACGCCCCTACCTATTGTTCCTCATAATAAGCTGGCAGATATTTCCTTCAGAACCTCTCCTCGAAAAGTTCCCAAGATATTGTGTCTGGCGTAAGATGCAGTTGTCTTTCTAGGTTGCCCCACCAGTTCAAGGCATTGTCTCTTAACTGAAAAATTGTTATCTTCTCCTTTCAGTTGGACGCATAGTCCCTTAAGGCAAAAAACCTTGTCATGCCTTCCAACCATGCTTTCGTGCGTTCACTGGCACGACCCCCAACAAACTCTGAAAGTTTGATCTTCTGCAATTCTCGAGTGATGTCTTCAGGCAGAGGTCCTCCCCCCGAATCCCTCGACGCTTCTAGATTACCCATTCCATATGGTGGGGGTTCCACCTCGGTCCCTGCTGATTGTTGCCCCTTTAAAGTTTCATTTATGGCCTCCAATGAGCGCAGTATGAGAGCTAGTTCGGGTGATGGTGGTGGCAGCGCTGGCGGTGGCGGCGGTGCCTGCAACGATGCTCCTCTGCCTTGATTCCCTCGAGTCCTAACCATCTTGTATGATTTAACCTGCATCAACCAAAGTTGTTAGGGTGAGTTCAAGGACGTTTCAAATTTGTGCTACTTAAACTAGAAACAGGGTTAGGCGTAATTTTTTCTTTACTTGTCTGTAAACAGACGTTACTTTCTTTAGGGGATTGGCTAGGTTAGGGCTAAAGCATCTAAGCTTGATTTATTCACCTAAGAAAACTATTGAATCCTTCGCCTGGTAGCTACGCTAGCACTGTACCCCACTCTCTAATTCCTCTAACTTGCCCTCCTAACGTGCATGAAGCCTCCTCCCGCTTGTCCTAGTCTAAGTCCTTTAAAATTTTCGTTTACAACTGATTAAGATGACTTCCAACCTAATGTTGATGAAATGAGTCTAAGTTTATCCTTCGATGCTTGACTCGTGAGATTTCCTTGGCGCGTTGTACATATGCATTGAATTGTGTGTCTCGGTGGCTGCAGGTGCGAGTCTTTACAGATTGTAGAGTGGCTTTCGACATTAGAACTTAATGCTTGTGCGTTGTGGTTACGTATTGTTTCTGGACTTGTGGTCGTAAGATGTAGTGAGCCTGAGGCTATGCATTGAAGCTTGGTACTTGTGCACTGGGATTTGGTTCTTAGCTCGTGGACTTGGAGATTGGGCCTCGAGCGCAATACTTTGAAATTTCTTATTAATTTAATCACCCTTATACATTATTAAGTTTCTTATTAAATTAAAGACCCTTAGTGTGGTGTAGTGGTTAGCGCGAATGTGTGGGGCCTTTGGGCTACTTGGAGGTCACGAGTTCAACTCTCGGGGAGTCAAATAATGTTTTATAATTTTTTCCACTTATACATTAATTAATCCTAATTAACTCAATTAAGTTTATATTATTTTAATGAATTCAAATAAGTAAATATTTTTAAAAGAAAACAAATGTAAAAACAAATATAAAAATTAAAATTAAAAAATTAAAAAATTAAAAAAAAAAAAGTTATTTTAAAATAATATTAATTTATGTTTTATAATTACATTTGTTTTGAAAGCTATAAATATATAAATATATACAAATATCTATATAAAAAAAACTGCATACACTGATCTTAATTAAAATAAAATAAAAATAAAAACAATTAATAAAAAAAAACAACTTGAATAACCCTGGGGCATAGTGGGACCTTGCATGAGGCCCATGTGCCCCCTTCCCCCTTTTTCGGTTGTCCAAACCTAAAATAAAATAATAGTAAAAAATAGAAGGCTATACAAACCCTAAACAAACCCTAACCCGAATCCATTCCTACGTTTCTAATTCCAAAACATTGTTTTCCTTCTCAACTCAATGCTTGGGCATTTGGTCTTGGCTTGGCTGAGCACTCGGCTTGATGTATAGTGCAAGGGAAAATGCCTCTTGCAGGCTCTTCTCTTGGCTGTGGCTTGTTCGACTCGGCGCTTGTGCATTTGGGCATTGGGCGTTGGCTTGTATATTTATTTTTTTTGTTTCAAATGCGTTTTGCATAAAGGCTTCATCGTGGGATCCTCCTCCTTGACATCTTGGTGTTCGGCACAGGGCTTTGTGTTATATGGCAGGTGCTTGGCTGTTTCCAGAATCGTTTCAGAGGTTGTGTTTTTTTGTGGACTTTGCTATGACGGTGGTGCTTGGGCGTTTGGCTTGCATATATTTTTTTTTTCATTTTTTTTTTTATTTATTAATAACAAAAAAATTGCTTTTTGTGTTTTCTTTGACTCGTGACCCGGCCAAACGATGCAGTTATTTCAGAAGCAGGTTCTGGGGTTTCAATAAAAGGAACTGCAAGGCAAGAATTTATACAGAAAACTTGTTGAAATCACCTTACAGCGGAGTTCAATGCAGCTCAAGCATGTCCTCTAACAATGGGAGCATGGCGGACAACTTCAGCGAAAACGATGAGGATTATGTTAATTCAAGTGTCATCAAAGAAGTTGAAGACAACTCTATCATGATATTTTAGGGATTGTTTACTTGGTTAAAGGTGATATGTGTACCTAAGAATTAATGTTCTAAATATATGTCTTTTACTTGTTTTTCCTTCTTAACTGATTACCTTGCAGCTATGGTAGATTATATCTATTTTCTCAGCTTGGCATGGTTAAATTCTTGCCTTCGACATTGCAGTCTCTAAGAAATAACATATTAACAACAGATGGAATATGTGGTGCTTCTTTTGGTGATTGCAGCGTAACATGTGTGCCTGCTTTTTTTATTACTTTTTCTATATTCCGTTTTTTTTTATATTTTTATCTGTGTAAGAAAAATTTTGTGTGTTTGACTTGCAGGTTAGGTGGAGCTTAGGTGGAGTTGGAGCTTGGCCCATATTTATATCTAATTAAGGGTTTGGGTAGGTGGGTAGGCCCTTGGCTCCATATTTTGAACTAGGGCTCTGATACCATGTGTATGGACCATACTTAATTAAATCCAAAATTAAGTACAATTAAACATATAATTCCTTTCTTTGCACAAATAATTCATTCACCATCATATAAGCATAAATATTCAGCAGAAATTTAAAATTATTCCACAGCATGAAAATAACTCAGCAAATTCATAATTAAAAATACCTCCTTCTGATGCTAATTCCTGCTGCTCTGGTTGTTCTTTCCCTGTTGCCTTATCCAACCTGATGCATTGACCAAACTCTGCCCAAACCGACTAACCACCCAGCCAGCTAGGAGCAGCTTGTCCGACTCCCTAGCTCCAGGATACTGAAAGGAATCCTGGCCTCTGTGCCCAAAACCCCCAGCAACCCGGTGCCCCCTGCGATGGTTCACGAAAATTGTAGAACCCAACAACAGAACCAGAAAATCCAAACCAGAACTACAGTCTCTCCTCTCCCCTAATTCTTCCTTCCCCCTCTTCTCATGATGCCCTCCCATAGGACTCTTCCCCCGTCATATCTTCCCCTTCACCGACTCTCCTCCCCCTCATTAATTTCCTTATCTCCTCCTTTATTACCTTATCCCCCCCTTCTTTAATTTCCTTATCTTCTTCTTTATTACCTTATCCCCCTTCTTTAATTTCCTTATCTCCTTCTTTAATGCTTCATTCCCCCCTTGCATACGTAAAGTATTTAATAAAATAAATTAAAATTATTAACCCCTTTAATTCATTACTCAAATAATTAATGAGTCAATTAATTAATTAATTAATCGTTGACAGATATGAACAAATAATTAATAAATAATTTATTAATTAATATTATTAAGAAATAATTATTGTTTAACTAAACATATTAGGACAGTCAGATTATCAAATTAATTATAATTAATAATCCCTATGCATCTATTTAACCAGGGTTGTTACATTTTCCTTATGTTTCCCTTTTTCTTTATGTTTCCCCTTTTTCCCTTAGTTTCCTATTTTTTTTTAAGTTTCCCTCTTTTCTCTTTTTATCTTAAACCCAAATTAGCAAGTGTAGAAAATTTACATTTTACCCCTTTTTCTTTTTTTAATTAATAAATTTAATTAGCAAATGTAGAAAAACAATTCATTCCCTTTTAAAATTTTAATCCCTCAAAATCATTTGATTTTAATAAATTAATTGAATTTATTACCCCCTTATAGTCACATGTTTAATGATGATTTTTTTTATTATTTTATTTTTATTTTTATTTTTTTTACCACAAGAGTCACTTAGACCTAGATTTTAATTTTTGAGGCTGGGTGACATTTTTATTAGGGAAATTGTTTTTAAATATTTCTTATCACAACATTCATTCTAAGGCCATCTAGGTTTATTCACTTATTAGTTAACAACGCGACGTTCCCTTCAGGACGCACTAGGTTCTCCAAGGGTGCCACTTGCCTCATTATGTTTCCCTTGCGCGACGTGCCCTTCAGGACGCACTATGTGCTCCAAGGGTGCCACTCGCTTCTTATTGTTTTCTTGCGCGATGTGCCCTTTAGGATGCACTACATGCTCCAAGGGTGCCACTCGCCTCTTGACTAACTTGGTATACATCAAAAAACCATGGAGTCAATACTCCGCCAAGTGATCTTGTGGGAGACTAAGGGCCTCTAAGGAATAAGGCCCATGCCTTATTGTGCGCCCCTTAGAATTATCGTGAGCAACTGTCGCAGTCTTCCCTCATGGCATCGTGGGTCTTCACGAACTAGGTAATCGTTAACCTACAGTTTGAACCACGGTGGGAGTGCTAGTAGGCTATGGTAGAGTTGTTGTCCACGCCTCTCCCTCAACGTCTCTAGTAGTCGTGTGTGACCCCTCTACTCCACGAGTGAGTCCGGTCAGCAAGCTATCGTCAGCCTGCATCATCAATGAATCATGTCAGAAATAAGATCCATAATCATAACATCTAATCAGATGCACATATGTCAATATACAACAATAAAACCCCAATAGTCCACTCCCTGACTCGATCTGGAGTCCAAGGGTTTTCATTGATGCCTCTACATCCTCAAGGTCCAAAAGCCTGCACACTTAGGAGAACTGAGTCAATAGCACCTGTCTATGCCAATACAACAAAATAACATGTCATCATATCCATAACGCCTCATAATCATAATCAAACGCCCAATAGTAGAATAATCTGGATCACTTGAAAGTAGTGTCCTCAAAGAATAAGTTCGCTCAGTGCGCACAAGAGCGGGATGTTACATACACCCCCTCTTGGGATAAACTTTGTCCTGAAGTTTCACAGTATATAAGTGCCGAAATAATGTGTATCACAGTATCATAAGTCTATCTATCAAACAAAAATGGAAACGATAGGCGCATATCATATGCATCCTCCCAAGTCGTCGAGTGCGGACTATAGTTGTCCCACTGGACCTTGACCTGTTCTACTACTCAACGTCATAGTTGTCGAATGCGATGATCCAAGATGTGGATCGGCTCAGCCATGAGCACCCCCTTGTCCGATACCTATAAGGAACTCATGTAAATAACATGTGTAGGATCACTAATATAATGTCTCAAAATAGATACATGAAAAACATTGTGCATACGCCTCAAAGAATCAGGCAAGGCTGGTCGATAGGTCACGAGCCCCTTTCTCTCCATAATCTAGAAAGGTCCCACGAACCTAGGAGAGAGTTTGGCTCCATTTCTGAACTTGATCAAACTCTTATGAGGTTTTACCCACAAGAAGACTCGATCACCAACTTCGTAACTACCATCTACATGGTGCGCATTGGCATAACTCTTATGTCAATCCTACGCTTATTTGATCCTTTGTATTATTGTTTTCATTTGATTTTCCATTTATTGGATCACTTATGGTCCCACCAGGACCCTATCCTCAAGTCTATCACAACTCAAAGGCGTATGACACAGTCACCCATAAAGAAACTCGAAAGGCGCCATCTTAATGGTGCTTTGGTAACTGTTGTTATAAGTGAATTCTACCAGTGGCAAGAATTCTTCACAACGCTTTTGTTGGTCCATCACATACATGAGCAACATGTCATCCAAGATTTGGTTTGTTCGTTCGGTCTACCCGTTAGTCTCCAGGTGATACAAAGTACTAAAGTTAAGTTGGGTTCCCAAAGCCTCTTGGAAACTAGTCCAAAATCGTCCAGTAAACGTCGATCCTCGATCGGATATAATTATCTTAGGCACACCATGCAGCCTCACAATCTCACTGATGAAAACTCTAGCTATGCCAGGTGCCTGATACGTGATATGCACAGGAATAAAATAAACACTCTTCGTTGGAGTGTCGACTACCAAAAAAACCGAGTCGTTTATCCTTGCCGTTAGTGGCAATCCAACAATGAAATCCATCGAAATGACCTCCCATTTTGATTCCGGAATAGCGTGTGGTTGCAGTAATTCTGTTGGATGTCTATGTTCAATCTTTACCTGCTGACATTCTAGAAATTTGGCCACATAGTTGACTATGTCTGCCTTCCTTCATTTCCAGAAGAATAAGGTTTTAAGTTCCGCCCTCATCTTTGTGACTCCCGGGTGAGCCATCTGTTAACTCTCAAAAACGCACCAGCATTTTTGAAGGAAAGATGCCTAATCTTGTAGGGAAAAATTTTCCACCTTCCCTAGCTCCAAATCCAAATCTTATTGAATCATTGGAAAGCTTATGATCTTTAGTTAAAAATCGACTATTTAAACGTGCGAAACAGATATTCCATGGCTGAGAAAATTAATTTTTACCAAAGGCATTTTTTGCTGGAAAATCTGACTTTCGGTGGTTTAGGCGAACAGGACGACTGTTCATTAACCACCGAAAGTTGCGCTTTCGGTGGTAAATTCGCACAGAATCTTTCCAGTCAACCACCGAAAGCCTGTTTTAACCAGAATTTTCGAAATTTCGCACAGA
>ML793344.1:295711-309403 GCA_009831015.1 Picea engelmannii | reverse complement strand
TAGTATAACAGATCCAGTTTTCTAGGATCTGTAAACTGTATGTAAAGGCTATAAAGCCAGGAACATTTGCAGAGAAAAAGGTTCGATTCTGGATAGAGGAATACTCTTTTTGTACTCAGACTTTCTATGCTAATACAGATCACGGGTTCCTTTCAGTTTTGATTGTCAGCTTTCCACCTTTCTTCTGCATTATTATCTGTGTTGTCAAGCTTTAAATGGCTGTCATCCCATTGTTTAGCTCATAGCCTGATAATAATTCTTTAATTGTTTCTTAGACCCTGCTTTGCACTGGTTTAGTAACAATTTGTTCTCCACCCACTTTAAAGCAACTTGCTGATTAATCAATCCTTGAGAGCACTGTCTATTTGTTTATCATTTTCACGTTTGAATTCCATAAGCTGTATTGAGTTGTCCCATTGATCCACCTTTTAAAAATATAAAAATATTCATTTCTTAAGTTACCAAGCACCTTTGGTCTGCAACCACAAAGGGTTTCTTGGAGTGATAACACCATGTACACTGCTTTGTGAGCCTTGTTTAAGATCAAAATTCTCAACTCGTCGTTTGGTGGCACGTAAATTCTATTTTTAAATCTCAGTAGTCCATCGTCGTCCAACGTAAATCCTTCAAATCTTGGTACCATCATTGTGTTTTGTCCGATAAAATCCTTGACCTCTTTGTACCATTCATCGTCGCGTTGTAAAGTTAGAATCTTTTCACATATATTCGTCTAAAGCGGCAACACTAAAAAGATGTGTGGTCTCTGACTCAATGCATCTACCACTCGTTTCACTATTCCTTTTATGTAAGTAATCTTGAATTTGTACTCACTAAGATATTTCAACCAACGTTGTTGTCGCGCGTTCAGGTCGCTTTGCATAAACATGTGTTGTAGTCCACAGTGGTCTATTTTTAGTTCAAATTTGTGTCCAATAAGGTAGTGTCTCCAAACCTTCAAGGCATATACAATGGCTAATAACTCCAAATCGTGTGTCGTGTAGTTCTCCTCATGCCTTCTCAATTTCCTCGAGATGTAAGCAATCACTCGACCATCTTGCATCAAGACTCCGCCTAAGCCTTCCTTGGATGCGTCAGTGCATACCACGAAGTTCGCATCCATGTCAGGGACCTTTAGTATCGGGGTTGTTGTCAACAGCTCCTTGAGCCTCTGAAATGCCTCTGCGCATTTCTCGGTCCAAACAAAATTCTTGTTCTTCTTCTACAATTTTGTCATCAGATTTTCTATCTTTGAAAATCCCTCGACGAATCGTCGATCGTATCCTACAAAACCCATGAAGCTACGCACTTCCGGGACATTCCTCGACAAAGGCCATTCCATAATATCCTCAACCTTTGTTGGATCCATGACGATACCTTCGTCAGAGATGACATGCCCTAAGTAGTGAAACTTCGATTGATAAAACGAGCATTTGGACAATTTCCCATACAATTTGTGCTCTCGCAGACACTGTAGTACCAAGCGCAAGTGCGTTTCATGCTCCTCCATCGTCCGAGAGTAAATCAAAATATCTTCAATGAATACTTGGATGAACTTGTCCAAGTATTCGCAGAACACCCCATTCATTAAACTCATAAATACCCCTAGGGCGTTTGTTAGTCCAAACGTAAAAACAGCAAAATCGTAATGTCCAAACCACATCTTAAAGGCAGTCTTAGGGATGTCATCCTCCTTGATCTGTAACTGGTGATACCCTGATCGCAAATTGATCTTTGAAAACATAGTCTCACCCTTCATCTAATCGAACATATCATCAAACCTCAGCAACGGATACTGATTCTTGATCATTGCCTTGTTCAATTGACGGTAGTCAATGCAGAGTCGCCACGACCCATCCTTTTTTCGTATGAAAATAATAGGCGCACCCCACAGTGACACACTAGGACGTATAAGTCCTAGGTTCAGCATCTCCTTCAGTTGCATTCTCAACTCCTGTAACTCTGGGGTTGACATACGATAAGGCGTTCTCGCTATTGTTTCAGTCCTCGATTTTAGGTCTATGCTAAATTCCAATTCCCTCTCCGGAGGCATCCCAAGTAACTCCTCTGGGAAGATGTCCGCAAAATCTCTCACCACAGGAAGGTGTTCTAGACCTTCTGCTACTCCCTTCTCGTTTAACATAAGGATCGCATAAATCTTACATCCCTTGTGCATGTTCTTACGTAACTACAAGGAAGAGTTAAACCTCAGGGAAACTCTCTGGTTCCAACCTACAATCACGTATCTTTGTCCTTCATCATCGATCAAGCTCAACCGTTTTGTCTTATAGTTGAGTATCGCCTCATGCAATTCCAACCAATCCATATTGATCACAACGTCATAAGATCCTAAGATTGTGACGTACAGGTTGGCCCTGGTGACAAAATATCCTAGGTTAAGGATGTAACCCATAACCTTCCCTCCAACCTTCTGTTTGGCTCCCAAAACCATCTCTACAAAGCTAAACTCATCTTGTTCGACTACCTTTACCTTGATCCTTTTTAGAGCTGCACCAGAAATGAAACTCTCGGTAACAACGGGGTCTATCAAAATACTAAGGGCCTGGTCAGCGACGGTACCTGACGTCTCGAGCACAGTCGACTGGTGCTCTGTCAGGCGGTTATTCACCGCTGCATGAATCCGATGGGCCTTGCCCAAATATCCCATGGTAGTGGGTCCGGCTGATCCAGATGCTCTAGTCCTCTCCATTGGGTAGTCACGCTAGTAGTGTAACTCCCCACATGTCCAACACCCCTTCTTCGGTCCAGTACTCCTGGTACCCGAAGTAGAAGCTGACAGCCCACTGGCCTAGAATCCTGGTCTGTTCTGTTGAACAAGCCTAAACTGTTGCTACTACGGTCGACGTTGTTTTTGATGTTGTGGTCCCCGATAAGGTGTTCGTTGTTGAGGCGTTTTTCGCCAAGGTGTAGTGAAAGTGGATCCTCTCTGGAAGCCATGATACCCTGGCATCGGTCTAGCTGGTGTATGATGTTGCTTTGCACCAGATGATGCCTTCCCTGCTGGTCTCTCTGGAGTCCTGCTCTGACCCCCGCTGATAAGCTCCTCCTCTGCTATGAGGGCCTTCTGGATGACATCATGCAAGGTCTAAGGCATCAGAATCATAACCTTTTCACATATGTTGACATTAATCTCAAACAAAAACCTGTTGACCTTAAGTTTCTCAGTATTAGGATGCGAAGCATACCGAAGAAACTCCATAAAACGGGCCTCGTATTCGGGCACCGTACGAATGCCCTGTTGTAAGGTGTTGAACTCATTGAGCTGAAGCTCAATGAATTACTCTGAAAAGTACCTCTCTCGAAACCGTTCCTCAAACAGTTCCGTTATCATGCCTCTATCCTTCAAGGAGCGCAAGGAACCCCTTATCAAGAATCATATCGTCATAAGGCGTTAGGCATGATGGTATAAAATTTTAAAACTATAACTGCACTGTGACTAAGAGTTCACTATCATTTGAAGTTGACCAAGATTGTACCCATTAAAACTATTCAATGTCATTTGAATTAGATCAATGCTAATATATGTAGCCTTCTTGGACCTCTGAATTCAATTGAATTCCTCTCAATTTGGCGTTGTTTATGGAATTACTCGTTCGGTTTTTCTAACTAAGTTAATGAAAATCTCTATGAAGTATTGCATAGTTGAAATTTATTAAATTTTAAGAAAAAGGGCATTGTGGAAAGAATATAACATTTCCAATCCCATTTAAGTCATTTAAGTTTTTTATCATTATTTTGGATTAACTTATTTTACAAAATCTAACAATAAAATGGATGGATAAATCTATTGGTGCTACCAAGTCTTTGTAAGCAAATAGATGAATTAAAATGAAACCCTAGCCCTAACCTCTAACCTCTTGATACAAATTGTTTGAAAGAAGCCTAAACGTAAAACCATACACATTGGAAAGATAAGACCACTCACAAACTAAATGAAAGAAGGTTTGAAAGAAACAACTACTACACCTGCATTGATACACATTCTTTCATTGATACCTAGGTAATTTAAAACTTTCTTGGGCATGGCTTAGCATGCATTGTGAGTGATTTCTCTCAAGGTTGGACTTTGCTTTGAATGCTTGAAGTTTTATTAAATGATTTTTCATTTATCGTGCATCATCTCAATTAATAATATACATGAAACAAATTTCATGCCACACAAGATAAAACAATCACTATGAGAAAGTTGGTTTATTCCTAAAACAAATTGTATTCACGGTTTCAAGATGAAAAGTAATATATTCTATATGTGTCCAAGCATTTCTAGAGAATCGTTGTTAAGTATGAAATCACTATGAATTAATATGATATCTATTAATATGATATTCTTGTCCTTTGATGTGATATCGCTGGTAAGTATTAATATCACTGGTAAGTCTGATATTGCCATCTATTAAATTAATATATATGGTATTAAAATCGTTGGTAATAAATATGTTTATTAGTATTACTATCAACAAATAAAATGGTTGTCATCAACAAGAAATTCGTCGTCAATATTGGTGTAAACTATCAACCATAATAAACGCTATCTAAGATGTGGCGATCCACCAAATTAAATTGATGTCTTGTGTTAACGCATATATAAACAATGGTGAATACACGGTAACTCTGATATATAATAACGCCAATATATTTGTTTTCACAAAACGTAGATATATAATCTAGATGAGTGGTAACTTAGATATAGCATTCGCTGAGATATAAAAATGCAGGTGTATTAATTTCTGTCATAAAATAAAACATTGAGATATAAATTTGCTATCAGCTAGGTGTAACTCGTTGTCAGACACATCAACAAGCAAATAATCGTTGTCTATTAGATATGTAGTCTCAACACTGACTGTCTGAATTGAGATATAATTTCAACTCTGTCTATTCACCTTTCTGGGCAAAACGAAAAGGCAAACCGATTTGGTGGAGCGATTTGGGAAAAGGCGAGATGGTAAAACGAATTGGGTGAGGGGAGAATGGTTGGGTAGTACACTAGCTGTATTGATAATCACAGGGACGGTCTGGGCAAAAGCATGGTATAAACACTTATTAATTCACAGGGTTGAATGAATCGCAAGGCATACAATTTAATGGCAAGGCATATACACATGGTAGAGACAAAACGCTGCCCCCAAATACGTATACCAAATACGCAGCATAGATTGCAATGCGAATACACGCAGACTTACACTCGTTGTCGTTTAACATCACAATAGGATTGATGTCAAGTTTAAATGTAATAATACAACACTAACAAATATAATACAACAGTAATAATGTAATAATATTTCAGTCCAATATGTTTGTTGTCATAAACAAATAAAATTGTTGTCAAGTTTAAATGTAATAATACAATAGAAATAAATATATATAAAGTTGTTTTCATGCACAGTGTTCCACCCAACAGTTACCACGCAACGATAGTATCACAAATCCAAAAACACAGTTGTTCACAGCTGTCACACGCAACTTACTACAGGGTATGTAAATTCACAGTAATATATATCTAAAACATTGAGTAATTAACTAATAAGTTGTCATTTAAATCTATAATATCGTAGAGGTCATTTCATAAAAAAAAGGCAAAGATCCTATCATCAAAACGCAGGGATCATTTCATCAAAACATAGAAGACATATCATTAAAAATGCAGAGATCATTTCATCAAAAATGCAGAGATCATTTCATGAAAAACACAGAGGATCATTTCATTAAAAACACAGAGATCATTTCATGAAAAACGCAGAGATCATTTCATGAAAAACACAGAGGATCATTTCATTAAAAATGCAGAGGATCAAATCGTAGAGGGTAATAAGTGGATCGCAGAAGGAAAAGATAAACAATTGCAAAAGTATTCAATTGCAAAAGGCACAAGGCAATCCATCAACCAGGAACAATCGACAATGGTAGACAGCTAGGCAACCCTCCTTCGCTCATCATCCACGCATAGAAAAGCAGGGCATTGGGATCTATATGTCTATTAACACCGAAGTGACAACCATCAATCCGGCTCCTGGCCGACTGCTCAGGTGTGGACTGATGATCTAGGGATGAGGACAATTAAAAAGCACAACTCTTCACAATAAATTAATAAAATCAATAGGACGGTCACAACATTCGGGGATTGATTGCCAAGGGAATCAATTCAAGCAGCGAGCTTAAGGCTATGGTGAAATTAAGTTCTCAATTAAAATGCTAACTAAAACACCTTCTTTACACAATCAAAAGTACAAAAATGGAAGCGTAAGATCAATAGTAATCTACCATGCAAAATAAAACATATGTATCATAGCCCAAGGTGACAACTTCGAGTCGTTGTCCCACCCTCTCTGTCCCGCTCCCATTTTCCGACCATTGTGACTTCACCGGTACCTCCCAACCAAGGCTAGGGGAACTCTTCTTCCCCCTTAGCCCCCCGAGCCGCAAAGGGGCCATGCACACTAACCAAAGAACAACTAGCTCCCAGCTCACCTCGCAAAGCCGAGATACCACTCATCACCAAGTTGGGTATCCCAACTCCCATAAGATAAGTCAGTCAAGTATAAAATTTTGCAGCGTAACGTTATGCATAAAAGAAGAGATCCATCATCCTCCTCCTCCTCCCTCCTTTTTATAAAGTTTCTAAGTGATTTATTTCCCAATTTCTTAATTAATTTATTGTTCGATAATTTAATTCAGAAAAATCCTCCCCGTACACGTGTCACCCATCCATTTCCTTGCACCAGAATGTATTTTCATTAATTATTTAATTAATCCTATTTCTCTCACGCACCTGAAAGCATTCTTAAAATCGCACCTAGGTGTCCCCAAATTCCCTTACACAATTTAATGACTTACCCCCTTACTAAATTACTAGTTGAGTTCAATTTAGAAAGTTCTTAATGGCAAGATTCCTTACTAAGTTAGTCATTCTGCTTATTTTTTCCTTATGTTTNCGCACCTAGGTGTCCCCAAATTCCCTTACACAATTTAATGACTTACCCCCTTACTAAATTACTAGTTGAGTTCAATTTAGAAAGTTCTTAATGGCAAGATTCCTTACTAAGTTAGTCATTCTGCTTATTTTTTCCTTATGTTTCCATTTTTCTTTATGTTTCCCTTTTTTCCCTTAGTTTCCTATTTTTTTGTAAGTTTCCCTCTTTTCCCTTTTTATCTTAAACCCAAATTATCAAGTGTAGAAAAATTACCTTTTACCCCTTTTTCTTTTTTAATTAATAAATTTAATTAGCAAATGTAGAAAAACAATCCATTCCCTTTTAAAATTTTAATCCCTCAAAATCATTTGATTTTAATAAATTAATTAAATTTCTTACCCCCTTCTCGTCACATGTTTAATGATGATTTTTATTATTATTATAATTTGTTTTTGTTTTTTTTTTACCATAAGAGTCACTTAGACCTAGATTTTAATTTCCGAGGTTGGGTGACATTTTTATTAGGGAATTTTTTTTTAAATATTTCTTATCACAACATTCGTTCTAAGGCCATCTAGGTTTATTCACTTATTATTTAACAACGTGACGTTCCCTTCAGGATGCACTAGGTGCTCCAAGGGTGCCACTCGCCTCATTTTGTTTCCCTTGCGCAACGTGCCCTTCAGGACGCACTACGTGCTCCAAGGGTGCCACTTGCCTCTTTCTGTTTTCTTGTGTGACGTACCCTTCAGGACGCACTACGTGCTCCAAGGGTGCCACTAGCCTCTTGATTGACTTGGTATACATAAAAAACCCCTAGAGTCAATACTCCACCAGGTGATCTTGTGGGAGACTAAGGGCCTCTAAGGAATAAGGCCCCTACCTTATTGCACGCCCCTTAGAATCATCATGAGTGACTGCTGCAGTCTTCCCTCACGACATCGTGGGTCTTCTCGAAACTAGGTAATCGTTAACCTACAGTTCGAGCCACGGCGAGAGTGCTAGTAGGATGTGGCAGGGCTATTGTCCACGCCTCTCCCTCAACGTCTCTGGTAATCGTGTATGACCCCTCTACTCCACATGTGAGTCCAATCGGCAAGCTATCGCCAGCCTGCATCATCAATGAATCATGTCAGAAATAAGATCCATAATCATAACATCTAATCATATGCACATATGTCATATATACAACAATCAAACCCTAATAGTCCTCTCCCTGACTCGATCCGGAGTTCAAGGGTTTTCATCGATGCCTCTGCATCCTTGAGGTACAAAATCCTGCACACTCAGGAGAACCAGGTCAATAGCACTTTTCTATGTCAATACAGCAAAATAACTTGTCAGCATATCCATAACGCCTCATAATCATAATCAAACACCCAATAGTATAATCATCTCAATCACTTGCAAGCAGTGTCCACAAATAATAAGTTCGCTCAATGTGCACAACAGCGGGATGTTACACCCTCAATTTGTGAATCATGGCTATACCAGTTTATCATATGCCACTAGGGTTAATATCATTGTTATACAGACCAAATGAGAAACTCTCGAAGGAAACTTGGATATCTGACAAGCCGATGCTTCTAATATTCATGATTTGATCTTTTCACCAGGACAGAGATAATTTCTTCACCCAGTGAGTCGCCATTTGTTGTTTTCCCAACTAGCATATTGTTTTTCATTTTCATTTGAAATACAAGATAACTTCTTATACTCACTACCTATTACGTCTACATGAGTTAGATTGACTGATTTTGTTTTGTGCAAAAGTGTGATTTTTTAGTGTCAATCATGTTAGCCTCATAATCCTAAAGTTATATAGTCTAAGTATTTTCTAGTATAAATGTTTTTAGAAATTAATTTATTCTAGTTTGTTAGGATAAGGACACCTAGCTTCTATGTAAAGGACACCTATCATACTAATGTGATTATGTGATTGGTTGTTCTCCTAGTTTTTAGTTTAGAGTTAAGCTATATAAACTAGCTCCTTCTTCAAGTGAGGTTAAGGAGTAGATTATGAATTTGAGATTGTAATCACTTTTTCCTTATTAATAAAATTATGTGTCTGAGGACACTTTGTCAACATGGTATCATAGCCATGGTGAAATGGTGATGGATTGAGGAAGCAAGGAAGTCTCCACAACATCATCCAAGATCTCTTTAAATTCAAGGACATCGGTACTTAGGTATTTATGTTGTTAATTCAATAAGGAAAAGGTTATTTTGATTACAGCAGCTTGTGTTTTGAAATTTTTGATAAGATAAATCATCATTTTCAGCAGTTAAAAGTTTGTGTATCAGATCTATTCTCTTTTTGTTCTCGTTAGAGATTATTTTCTGATCAGGTCTACTTTTTTTAACAAGTAGACCAGCTGTAATCCAAGTAGAGGACTCTTTTTGTAAAAATTGTTTCAGATCTATGTAAATCTGGAAATTTCTTGTTAAAGAGATATATATTTTGATAAATCTCAATCTCTATGCTTCAAGATCTATGTAAATTGTTGTAGATATGTAAAAATCTGGCAATCTAGTTTTGTAAAAAAAAATTAAAAGTCTGTACCATCGTTTTTTTTTTCCTTTTATATGAGATCTGTACCATCTTTCTCCCTCCGCGATCTCACTTATATCAGCAATCTCAGCAACTTCAACAATTATAGTTATATGTTTTTTGTTTGAATCTAGCAAAGGCAATCGATCCACATCGATTCAGATCCAAGATCTCTAGTGCAAACCTTTTTGGCCCCTGAAATAGACTTTGAGTTTCATACATTCTTCGGCAACTGGTGTACACACCCATGGATCGAAGGAAATTTTCACTCACATCAAGCATCATATCGCGCCCTTTGAAATTGCGCCCTCCAAAAATCTGACCACGATTTTTGCTCAAAAGGTCCATGTTTTTTGTCGCCCAAAATGACCATGGATTTACAGTGATAAAGACCCACGGATTTGTTGTAAGTTTTAGCCAGGAAAACGCTGAAGATCGACGCATCAACACAAAGGATGCACCAGATAACCCATTTTGGGCAGAGGACGCACCAAAGAAACCCTCCCGGTGGATTCGCAGAGCCGAATCGACGACTAAAAGCACAATTCCCGCAAAAATTCTGGCCCGCTTTTCAGATCAAATGCAACACCGCAGACGCCTATAAATTGATTTTCTGCGGTCGAATTTGAGATTCCACGCTTGAAAAATAAACCCTGCAATTCAATGATATACGTGAAAAGCGAATAAAACCCGATGATAAACTATCTTGTGAAGGCCGATGGATTGACATTGGCACTGGAATTGAGGTTAAATGGACCACCAGCTTCTACAGAATACAATTATAGAAGATGAATAGGGAGAGATTGGCTTCCCTGAAGAAATAAAAGAACCTACTTCTTGCCTCCTCCAGTGACTGCGAATTTTCTTATGACATGGTAAATATATCATCCTTTCATTTAAGCAAATACAACCTTTCATTTGTTTACAATGAATTGATACGTGAAGATATCATTTTTTGAAAAAGTATTTTGTGTTTTTTTTAGAGCATTTTTTCGCTATTTGTAAGCTCTCATTTCTTTTTTTTGAAAAGGTATGAGAACACCTACTTCTATGAGAAGCCTTTCATTTGTTTAAATCAGACTATAAGTCTTGTAAAAAGAACAAATTTCGAAAGTTTTGATTGCAATCTTGAAGCTCAGAAGTTGAGAAGAGTCTAGTGAAATACTCTCTCAAACTTCTTTTCAACAAGACTTTTAAAGGGTCAAGGCCAAGCCCTTAAAAGTGCTCTTTTTTGCGTGGACTGTGCACCCTTTCTTTCTGGTGCCTTGTGTCTCTCTTTTAGTTTTTTGATGACTATTCAGTGTGGTGGTGTGATCACTAACTTACAATCCTTTACATAAGGCAATCTATCATCATGTCAAAATTAATCAACCTATTCACTGAATCAGATAAGTTAGATGGACCCAAGAATTACAAAACTTGGAGTAGGCACATGCATAACACTTTGATCTATAATGAATTATGGCATGATATATGTGATGGTGATACTGCTCCAACTAAGCCCACCGATGCTACTTCTTTAGCCAAATGGAATTTGAAAGATGAAAAAGCACTTGCTTTGTTATGTTCTTTTGTAACTGAACAAATGTTTGTTCATATTGAGAATTCCAAAGATGCATGGTTTTCTTGGAATCTATTAAAGAAGTTGTTTGATACTCCTGTTGCATCTCAAAGAGTTGATCTACAAATGAAATTGCTTAAACAAATATTAGCAGACAATGGCGATGTACTAGAATACATTTCAAGGATTAAGAACATTCATCTAGAAATCATGAAAGGCAGTTTTTCTAAACTTGAAGATATTTTTCTAGTCTCCATTGTAATAAATGGCTTGCCTCCATCTTATAAGCATTTTCTTGAGACTTTGCAAATAACTGATAAGTTATCTACTATAAAATTTGATTCGCTTAGTGAATTGTTGGCTCAACATAGTAAAACCTTTGGAAAACAAAAACAATTAGGAGAAGATCTTCTTTACACTAAAGTTGAAAGCTCTAAAGGAAGGGGAAAATCAAATTCTCAAAATTTTCAGAATCAGTCTTCTAATCGAGGCCGTGGCAGAGGTCGTGGTCAAGGTAGAGGTCGTAACAATTTTCATCAACAAAATTTTCAAAGTAATGCGCAGTCAGGAAGAGGCAAAAATTTTAGTCAAGTAAAATGTAAAAGATGCTTAAAGATGGGCCATTATGCATCAAATTGTCTTACCAGCAATGATCAATTGCCATAGTTCAAGAAGACGTCAAATGAAAACTCTCAACAATCAACGCAATATGCAAAAGATCAAGATTATCGGGATGATGAATATGAATATGTTTTTTCAGCAATTCATCATGTACATTCATTTGAAAATGATTGGATATTGGACATGAGGGATACTCAGCATATGACTTATCGCAGAGACTATTTTTGGAATTATAAAGATGTTCAATTAAATCCCATTTATTTAGCTGATGATACAACTCATATACCTCAAGGAAGAGGTTCAGTGAAAGTTTGTCTCCCTAGAATTGGTGAAAAATGGATTTCAAATGTTTGGTATGTACCATCTTTTAAGAAAAAATTGTTATCCTTAGTCACAATCAAACAAGCTAGACATCAAATTGTCATGCAAGATGGTTTGGTAAAGATTATGTCAGTGAAGGATAATTGAAAACAATAATGACTGGATATGAAGATGGGAAGTTACTAAGAATGAATGGGAAAGTCATCCAAAGAAAGGAAGAAGTTGCAACAACAGTGAATTCTAAAATGTCTTCATTCAGATTATGGCATTTTCGATTTGGTCACTTAAACTTTGAAAGTCTCTTGAAACTTAAGTCCCAAGATTTGGTGAAGGGTTTACCAACTTTCAAGAAAGAGAATTCCAAGTGTGAAGCTTCTATTTTAGGCAAGCAAAATCAAGAAGCTTTTCCAACCAGCTCATGGTGAGCAACAAAGTATTTGGAGTTGATTCATAGTGATATATGTGGTCCAATGGAATCTTCTTTTGGTGGATGTCGATACTTTATATTGTTCATTGATGACCACACTATAATGACATGGGTATATTTTTTAAAGGCAAAGTTTGAATCTTTTGAAAAGTTTGTAAATTTTCAACACATGGTTGAAAATGAAACTAGACAAAAGGTTGTTTCTTTGAGAACTGATAATGGAGGTGAATTCACTTCAACTGAATTCAATGATTATTGTCGAAACAATGGAATTAAGAGGCAACTGACAAATTCCTATACTCCATAGAAGAATGGAGTTACTAAAAGGATGAACAGAACTCTCATGGGCATGGCAAGATCTATGATGCAGTTTAAAGGGTTGAGCACAAAATATTGGGTTGAAGCAGTCCATACTGCAGTTTATCTCATAAATCGATCACCTACATCAGCTTTAGATGGAAAAACACCTTATGAAGCTCGGTACGGTTTTAAACCCAAGGTAAATCATCTTAGGGTTTTTGGCTCAACACGTTATGCTTTAGTTCCTAAGGAAAAAAGGAATAAATTAGAAAACCGGAGTATGAAGTGTACCTTCATTGGATACTCTGAGGAAAAGAAAGGGTATAGATTGCTTTCAGATGGAAAATTCATTGTCAGTAGAGATGTAATTTTTTATGAAACTGAAAGTAACAGTTTAGATGATATTAACCATCTCCTTAGTCGTTTAGACAAGAAAAACACTAAGGGTAAAGGTAAATTCAAAGCAAGCATTTTGGTTTGAAAAAGACTTGGTTACTCCAAAAGACATCTCTTTATCAAAAATTTCTTCTGATTCATCTGATAATGAATCGACAAAAGATTCTTCTGATACTGAATCTTCAAAAGTATCTTCTCCAACCTCAGATATTTCAGATGAAAGAAGAGCCTCAATTTTTGAAAATCCTCTTTTCAACAATAATGGTGATTCAGATCCCCAATCCCCTCAACATAAGAAGCCAAAGTGGGCCGAAGAACTTCTCAAAGATCTTCATTCAGATGAAATGAACAAAACAGGAACTAGGGGATCTTCAAGAGCAGAAGCTAATTTTGCTCATGCTTCCATTGAACCTACTTCTTTTGCTGAAGAAGTTGAACATAAGGAATGGCAGGAAGCAATGATTAATGAATATGATTCAGTACTTGCAAATGGGACTTGGAACTTAGTTGATTGTCCACAAGATGTTAAGCCCATCGGTTGTAAATGGGTTTATCGAGTAAAGTACAAGCCCAATGGTAAAATTGA
>ML793344.1:285660-295661 GCA_009831015.1 Picea engelmannii | reverse complement strand
GACTGGTTTTGTTTTCTGTCAAATTATTTTTTATGTTGAAGTTTTCTTTATGTTGTTTTGATTGGTTCTTTTGACTTCTGATGTTGAATTTCTTCAATAAAATCTGATTTGGTTCATTTTTTGTGTGTTTCTTTCTTTTCTACCTTTTCTTGAATCTCTTCCTTTGTTTTGTATATCTATCTTTCTGATTCATTACTCTATTATTCAAAAATAATCATCACAAAGGAATCTAGTTTTAAAAGTCTGCATTGTCTGTTGATTTCTAAGCCACTGGTGAGAGTTCAAATTTTGTCTTGAAACAAGAAATTATACCTTATCCCTGATGGTTAAATTTTAAATCTTGTTGCTTCCATTTTCCTTTCCCTTTTCCTTGCAAAGGATTGTTTCAAAAAATTGGTTTAACCCTTGAAAATCATGAATATCTCAATACTTCTTATGCTATCCCACATTCCTAAGGAACTTTTCAAATTCACTTCCCCATCTTTTAGACAATATCTTGTTGGGAGATTAAATTCAATGCCATGATTGGATCACCTGTGTTTTCAAAATAAAATTGTACAAGTTTCTAGCTGAGCGTTGGAAGGTCTCATCACGAGCCAGATTGCTCACTTTATTAGACCTATGTGGATGACATTATTGTTAGTTGGTCACCAATCCAGAGTTGTGACCTACAGATAGTTCCTAAATTTCCAAAAGAATCAAAATCAATAACTCCAGGATCGATCTACCATGTGTTCTTAACTACTAGATGGAACATAAGCATCTGGTTGGGTTAAAAGGAAACCCTGTCGAGGATATGAACACCTGCTGGTAGTAGTGGACATGCCTATGGTATCGAGGTCCTACTCATAAATTATCATGACTCATGGGAGAAACCATCTTTCAGATCTCAATACTTAAAATAATTTTGTCCCTCTGTAACATCCCCAATCGTTACAACTCCAAGCGAAGCGAAAAGTGCAATTTTTTTTTATTTTTTTTTTTAGGCAGGAAGGCAACGACAATAGTTGAACCACACAACCTGACGACGAACACATGCATGCAGATCAGGCAACAGATAACAGTGACTCAATGCACTAGCACAATGAGCAACTGGGCGAAGCATGCATAAATCAAAAGAAGGAAACAAATACCCGCCCGACACAACACGGCAACGCCTACAAGCTAAGGACAATCATCCACAATCCCAACACAATGGCCTTGACAACCAATACTAGAACCTCGATGGTGCAAAAAACCCAACGCAAGAAGGCATTACAACTCAAACACCAACTACAACTACAACTACAATGATTAATGCCCACAACGAGAATCATAGACTTCAACCACGTTATCGCGCCTTTATCCCTCAAGGCGTGCAAGGATCCCCTTATCAGGAATCATGTAGTCACAAGGCGTTAGGCGTGATGGTATAAAATTTTAAAACTATAACTACACTGTGACTAAGATTTCACTGTCATTCGAACCTGACCAAGCTTGTACCCATTACAACTATTCAATGTCATTTTGTAACGACCCCTCAAGCATTATGAATAAAAGAGAAGAAAAGTGAAAAGTATTTTTTTTTCCTTTCTTTAGGTAAGAAGGAAGGCGATGACGACACAGTTAACCACATCCTGGTGACGAACACAACGCCTGCAGATCAGGCAACATGAAACAATGACTCTACACGCTGTCACATCAAGCAACTGGGCGAAACACGCGTAAATCAAAGAAGAAAAGGCTACCCTCCCGACACAGACATGACGACAACTACAATCTAAAGGACAACATCCCCCACCTCGACACAATGGCCTCAACGACTAGCAACTAGAACCTCTATGGTGTGCAACCAAACGCATTCAGGCATTACAACCCAACACCAAAAATGACTACAATGAACAACGCCCACAATGGGTAGCACAGACTCCAGCCAAGTTATCATTCGCCTCTATCCAATAGGGCACGCCATGATACCCTCATCAGGGATCATGGCATCCCCTGGTGCAACATAACCTATCTGGGCAAAGGTCTCAAGATAAATCTGACACGCTAAGAGACGAAATAACTGACAAGAAGACTACACATACGCCCCCAAGAAACGGGTCGACAAGATTCAAATGACATCACTCAACAAATGTGTAAGCTATTAAATGACTCGAAAGCAACTAAAATCCCTAAATGTTAAGCAAGATGTCTAGGCATGAAGGGTAAACTATTATAATGTTACTATTGACATAAACGTCATCAAGTGTGAACTAATACATAACTCAACAAAAACAACACACTTGTCAGCAAAAGTACATGTCTATTAAAGTAAGTGAACTACTCAACATTTAAAAGTGATCTTACGCTGCTTCATTATCTATTCGAATGTTGTCTAATTAATCTTTCTAAATTAACAAGTCTCTGGATGACTCCAAGGAAAACTATTGGTAATGGTTGTCAACAAAGCATGCTATCATTCAATAATCAATTGTGGAAATCACTGACAATAATCAAGAAGAATCGCACTCAAGACGGGTAAGTTCTCAGTGGGAAGAGTGTGTGACTTCGCAGTTAAGAGACAGGTAAATGGGTTTTAGTTTTAGAGTTAGATGGGGTGCAAATACAAGGGGGGATAATGTGCATAGAGATAACGCAAATAAAAAGAGATTGTTTGGTGAGGAAGGAGTATTTAAAAGGTAATGTACAATTATATAAGTCATTGTTAATTCAATATAGTAGTCAGACCTGTTATAAAATCGCCATCCCCTTTTTCACTGTCAACCAAGTGATATTAATTAATAAGATTAATGTCCTAAAAACTAAAACGAAAATAATCAATTTCTATTATCAATATCGATGGTCTATAATCTAATTATTAATATTACTATCATCAAATAAAATGGTTGTCATCATAATTCGCGTTCATCATAAATCGTTGTCATCAACAGGAAAGTCACCATCAAAATTGTGTAAGCTATCAACTTTAAAAAAAAACTCTATCCCAGGGTGTGGCAAACCACCATATTAATCACTGTCAAAAAATGTAGATATATAATCCATATGCACGGTGACTCAGATATATGATTTGCTGAGATAATAACGCGGGCTTATTAATTTCTGTCATAAAAAGGAAAACACGGAAATATAAATTCACTATCAACTAGTAAACCTGACAGAGCTATCCATTGTTGATTGGTATCGTTGTCCACTATTTTAATTTGCAGTATTCAGAACAGTAAAATCACCATGCATTAAAGGTAACAATTTGCAGTCTTTAAAAGGAAAAATCGTCAGGCAAATATGGGTAATGATTTTCAATATTAAAAGGTGAAATCGTTGTGTATTAAAAGTAACCATGTGCAATCTATAAAGGGTAAAATCATGATGAAAAAAGGGGAACGGTTGCAGTCTTAAAAAAACCGTAGGCACACCAGAACATTGCGGTTAAATCCGTCACAAAAATCCAGGGAATGGTCAGGTAATGATTGAAGTGGTTGGGTAAAAGTTAAAAGTAAAATTTCGGTGTTAATTTGCCAAGGAAATCGAGTTGGATGTTGGGTAAACGCCCAAAAAAACGAAATGAAAGTTGGAAGGTTCCACTGTAAAAGATACGGTAAATTGAAGGAATCATGTGCCATTGATAGCACGAAATGACTTTTGGTTAAATGCTAAAAAAAAGGCAGGGTAACAAATGAAACCGTTGTATAACTAGGAAGGCAACGACTGTATTTTACATTACAGTAATATCTTCATAAATTTGCCACATACCTGTGATAGCAATAAAAATGGGAAAGCATTTAATAAATAAAAGAACGTAGGCATATAACGAAATCAAAATCGGAGATTGAACTCACTGTCATTAAAACACAGGCATATAAAAACGAAATGGGATTGGATTTTTAAATGGAAATGCAGTAAAACTTAGGCAGTAAAAATGTACCCAGTATACACCACAATGCACCACCATTTAGGCACAGTAAACTCAAGGTTTTCGAGTATAAAATTCGTCGTTGTTGAGATTAAAAAGGTGCAATCATTCAAGGTAATTTTTCGTTGTAATTCAAGGAGCATATTTACCGTCCTTCTAGTGAAAAGAAAAAAAATGCAGTCCAAAATAAAAAGAAGCATTGTCATTAAAATCGCAGAGAATGAAGATGAGCAACACATAGAGGTATTCATTCACAAGGTGTAAGACAAACACTCAACCCGGAACAATCAACAGGGGTAGACAACTGGGAAAATTATCCTTCGCTCATCATCCATGGACAGAAAAGTAGGGCATTAGGATCTATAGGTCTATTAACACCGAAGTGACAACCATCGATCCGGCTCTTAGTCGACTGGTCAGGCGTGGATTGATGATCTAGGGATCAGGACGAAGTAAAAATCACAGCTCTTCACAAAAAATCAATAAAACCAATAGGACAGCCACAGCATTCAGGGATCGATTGCCAAGGGACTCAAGTCAAGCAGCGAGCTTAAGGCTATGGGGAATTTATGTTCTCGATTAAAATTCTAAGTCAAATACTTTCTTTACACAATTAAAAGTACAAAAATGAAAGCATAAGATCAATAGTAATCTACCATGCAAAATAAAAGCATGTGTATAGTAGCCCAAGGTGACAGCTCTGAGTCATTGTCCTGCGCGTTCCGTGCAGCTCCCGCTTGCTGATCGATGAGACTTCATCGGTACCTCCTAGCCAACGCTCGAGGTAATATTCTTCCCCCTTAGCCCCCCGAGCCACAAAAGGGCCACTCCCACTAAACCAAAGAACAACTAGCTCTCATCTCGCCTCACAAGGCTAAGATACCACTCCTCACCGAGCTGGGTATCCCAACTCCCACAAGATAAGTCAATCAAGTCAAAAAAATTGCAGCATAACATTACGCATCCAAGAAGAGATCCATCCTCCTCCTCCTTCCTCCTTTATATAGAGTTTCTAAGTGAATTTTTTCCAATTTTCCATTTAATTTATTGTTTAATAATTTAATTCAGAAAAATCATCCCCGTACATGTGTCACCCATCCCCTTCGTTGCACCAGAAATTAATTTCATTAATTATTTAATTACTCCTATTTCCCTCACCCACCTAAAATCATTCCTATAATCTCTCCTAGGTGTCCCTGTATTCCCTTACACATTTTAATGACTTACCCCCTTACTAATTTACTAGTTGAGTTCAATTTAGAAAGTTCTTAAAGGCAAGATTCCTTAACAAGTTAGTCATTCTGCTTTTATTCCTTATGTTTCCCTTTCTCTTTATGTTTCACCCTTTTTCCCATAGTTTCCTAATTCTTTTAAATTTCCCTCTTTCCCTTTTTATCTAAAACTCAAATTAGCAAGAGTAGAATTTACCCTTTCCCCCCTTTTTCTTTTTAGTTAAAAATTTTAATTAGCATAAGTAACAAACAATCAATTTCCTTTTATTTTTTTAATTTTAATCCCTCAATATAATTTGATTTTAATAATTTAATCGAATTGCTTACCCCCTTTTTATCACATTTTTAATGATGATTATTATTATTATCTTCTTCTTTTTTTCACAAGTATCACTTAGACCTAGATTTTAATTTCCGAGGCTGGGTGACATTTTTATTAGGGAAATTTGTTTTTAAATCTTTCTCATCACATCACTTGTTCTAAGGCCATCTAGGTTTATTCACTTATTAGTTAACAACGTGACGTGCCCTTCAGGACGCACTAGGTGCTCCAAGGGTGTCACTCACCTCCTTTTGTTTCCCTTGCGTGATGTGCCCTTCAAGACGCACTACGTTCTCCAAGGGTGCAACTCACCTCTTGACTAACTTGGTAGACATAAAAAACCCCTGGAGTCAATACTCCATCAAGTGATCTTGTGGGAGACTAAGGGCCTCTAAAGAATAAGGCCCCGACTTATTGCGCGCCCCTTAGAATCACCGTGAGAGATTGTCGCAGTCTTCCCTCATAGCATCGTGGGTCATCTCGAACTAGGTAATCATTAACCTACAGTTCGAGCCATGGGGGGGGTGCTAGTAGGTTGTGGCAGGGTTGTTGTTGACACCTCTACCTCAACGTCACTGGTTATCATGTGTGACCCCTCTATTCCACATGTGAGTCTGGACGGCAAGCTATCGTCAGCCTACATCATCAATGAATCATGTCAGAAATAAAATCCATAATCATAACATCTAATCAAATGTACATATGTCATATATAAAAAAATCAAACCCCAATAGTCCACTCCCTGACTCGATACAGATTCCAAGGGTTTCATCGATGCCTCTGCATCCTCAAGGTCCAAAATCATGCACACTCAGCAGAACTGTGTCAATAACACCAATCTATGTCAATACAACAAAATAACATGTCATCATTTTCATAATGCCTCATAATAATAATCAAACGCCCAATATTATAATAATCTGGATCACTTGCAAGCAAGTGTCCTCAAAGAATAAGTTCGCTTAGTGCGCGCAAGAGCAGGATGTTACATACACCCCCTCTTGTTCTAAACTTTGTCCCGAAATTTCACAGTATATAAGTGTCGAAATAATGTGTATCATGTTGGTTGTGGAGCCTGATTATCTTCCTGATTCAGAGGTCCTTGCTTTCAGCCGTGTTTATACCCCATGAAGTATTTACACCCCATAAGTATGTACACTCTTCCACACGGGGGAGTGCAGAGGGGGGGTACCCCCTCTGCGGGGTTTGGGGGGCCTATCCCCCCGGCTGGGGGGTCTGGGGGCAAGCAGGCCCCCAGCGGGGGTTCGGGGGCGAAGCCCCCGAAGAAAAAATTGCCTTGTAAAAGTATATTGTAATTTCATTGTAAATCTGGACCGTTCATTATAAGGTCGCAGATCTAATAGTAGAGATTATGTTAGGGTTTTTTTCCCTACAAGGCAACCCTCTTTTATGAGGGAAATGTATTGCGGCTATGGATGATGAAGAATATTGTATTCTGAGAGAGGATACTGTGAGAGAAATAAGAGGAAGTTACAATGGGTTTTGTTGTAGGTTGTATCCCTTCATTTGCTGGATAATAATAAAGGAAGGACCTAGCAATTTCTCTGGTGGACGTAGCCCACACTGGGTGAACCACGTAAATCTGTCTCTCTCTTGTATTGTGTGTCTTCTGTGTTTTGTTTCTGCATTTGTTTTTATTTTATTGCTCCGCGGTCCTGTTTTTCTAACATATCATAGTATCATAATTCTATCCATCAAACAAAAATGGAAATTGTTGGCGCATATCATATGCGTCCTCCTAGGTCGCCAAATGCAGACTATAGTTGTCCCACTGGACCTTGACCTGATCCATTGTTCGACGTCGTAGCTGTCGAATGCGATGATCCAGGATGTGGATCGGCTAAGCCGTGAGTGCCCCCTCATCCGATACCTGCAAGGAACTCATGTCAATAACATGTGTAGGATCACTAATATAATGTCTCAAAACAGATATGTGAAAAACATCGTGCATACGCATCAAAGAAGCAAGCAAGGCTAGTCAATAGGCCACGGGCCCCTTCCTCTCCACAATCTCGAAAGGTCCCATGAATCTAGGAGATATTTTAGCTCCCTTTCCAAACTTGATCGAACTCTTATGTGGTTTTACCTGCAAGAAGACTCAATCGCCAACTTCGTAACTACGGTCGACACGGTGCGCATCGGCATAACTCTTCTGCCAATCCTGCATTTCTTTGATCCTTTGCCTTATTGTTTTCATTTGATCTTCCATTTCTTGGATCTCTTTTGGTCCCACCGGGACCCTATCCTCAAGATGATCCCAACTCAAAGGTGTCTGACACAGTCGCCCATAAAGGAACTTGAAAGGCACCATATTAATGGTGCTTTGGTAACTGTTGTTATAAGCGAATTCTACCAGTGGCAAGAATTCTTCCCAACGCTTTTGTTGGTCCATCACGTACATGTGCAACATGTCTTCCAATATTTGGCTTGTTTGTTCGGTCTGCCTGTCAGTCTCCGGGTGATACGCAGTACTAAAGTTAAGTTGGGTTCCCAAGGCCTCTTGGAAACTAGTCCAAAATCGTTCGGTAAACACCAATCCTCGATCGGATATAATCCTCTTAGGCACGCCATGTAGCCTCACAATCTCACTGATGAAAACTCTAGCTATGTCAGGTGCCTGATACATCGTATGCACAGAAATAAAATGAAAACTCTTTGCCAGTGTGTCGACTACCACAAAAATTGAGTCATGTATCCTTGCCATCAGTGGATATCCAACAATGAAATCCATCGAAATAACCTCCCATTTGGATTCTGGAATAGCATGTGGTTGTAGTAATATTGTTGGATGTCTATATTCATCCTTCGCCTGCTGACATTTTCGACATCTGGCCACATAGTTGACTATGTCTGACTTCAATCCTTTCTAGAAGAATAAGGGTTTAAGGTCCACCCTCATCTTCATGACTCCCGAGTGAGCCATGTACACTGATCTCTGAGCCTCGTTTAGGATCAACCTTCTAAACTCGTTGTTCGATGGCACATAAATTCTATTTTTAAATCTCAATAGTCCATCGTTGTCCAACATAAATCCTTAAAATCTTGGTACCATAATTGTGTTTTGTCCAATAAAATTCTTGACCTCTTTGTACCAGTCATCGTCACGCTGTAAAGTTAGAATATTTTCATGTACATTTGTCTGAAGCTGAAACATTGAAAAGATGCATGGTCTCCAACTCATTTCATCTGTCACTCGGTTCAATGTTCCTTTTATGTAAGTAATCTCGAAATCGTACTCGCTAAGCAATTCCGACCAATGTCGTTGTCGCGTGTTTAGGTAACTTTGCGTAAATATGTGTTGTGGTCCATAGTGGTCTGTTTTTAGTTCAAATTTTCATCCAATAAGGTAGTGTCTTCAAACCTTCAAGGAATAAACAATGGCTAATAACTCCAAATCATGCGTCACATAGTTCTCCTCATGCCTTCTCAATTTTCGTGAGATGTAAGCGATCACTTGACTGTCTTGCATCAAGACTCTGCCTAAGCCTTCCTTGGATGCGTCAGTGCATACCACAAAGTCTGCATCCATGTCAAGGACCTTTAGTATCGGTGCCATTATAAATATCTCCTTGAGCCTCCAAAATGCGTCTGCGGAGATAGACGTGTGTACTTGGGTCTGCAGTAGGTACAGTCATGTACATCTCAAAAATCATGCAATTTTGGGTCGTGTTGGCTTCCCAACTAGCATCTTGTTTTTCATTGTCATTTGAAATACAAGTTCACTTCTTATACTCACTTCCTAGTATGTCTACATGCGTCAGATTGACTGATTTTGTTTTGTGAAAAAGTGTGATTGTTTAGTGTCAATTAGTCTTGTTTGAATTTTTATCATTTTCATGAGACTGTGTTTGTGTCACTTATTGATCGTTTTCCCTCTTCAATTTCATGATTGTAAAGCATGAAATTGAAGCTTATTTTCATGCAAATTATTGATTGAACTCTTGTGATAGCATCCCTTTGCATGGATTAAAGAATATCGTTTTTTGATTTAACTAATATAATGTTTGTGTATAAGGTTAATACATGGTTAATTGTTATCATTTATATATCAATTATGTCAATCTTTAATAGTCCATGATCCCAAATTGTTTAGTTCCAGGTCATTGTATTATTCTAATGAAAATATTGAACTGTATTGAGTTTGTTCATATATTTCGAGTTTGTAAAGATATATTTGTCCAATTGAAATTTATTTCTTATTGAAAATTGTCACTTATATCTTCACCTGGGATCACTTGTACAAAAGTTGTCCTTTTTGTATCATGAATGAGATTTGAATTGTCAAGTGAATTGGATTTCATCTGTACAACTGTCTGCTATATATTTCTCTTAACATGTGGGTTGCAGGAGCAGTTTAATACAAGAAGGCACAACCACAGTTTACCTTCTAATACTAGTTGGTTTTAGGTTAATAGTTTTTCTTCTTTTATTATTTGATTTATATTTCCTTAGTGAAAGTAGATTCACCTTTAAACTTAAATACTTTGTTTATTTAAGTCAGAACATTATCACTTAACTTCAATCTTTTCTT
>ML793344.1:259415-282783 GCA_009831015.1 Picea engelmannii | reverse complement strand
GACTGGTTTTGTTTTCTGTCAAATTATTTTTTATGTTGAAGTTTTCTTTATGTTGTTTTGATTGGTTCTTTTGACTTCTGATGTTGAATTTCTTCAATAAAATCTGATTTGGTTCATTTTTTGTGTGTTTCTTTCTTTTCTACTTTTTCTTGAATCTCTTCCATTGTTTTGTATATATATTTTTCTGATTCATTACTCTATTATTCAAAACTAATCATCACAAAGGAATCTAGTTTTAAAAGTCTGCATTGTCTGTTGATTTCCAAGCCACCGGTGAGAGTTCAAATTTTGTCTTGAAACAAGAAATTATACCTTATCCCTGATGGTTAAATTTTAAATCTTGTTGCTTCCATTTTCCTTTCCCTTTTCCTTGCAAAGGATTGTTTCAAAAAATTGGTTTAACCCTTGAAAATCATGAATATCTCAATACTTCTTATGCTATCCCACATTCCTAAGGAACTTTTCAAATTCACTTCCCCATCTTTTAGACAATATCTTGTTGGGAGATTAAATTCAATGCCATGATTGGATCACCTGTGTTTTCAAAATAAAATTGTACAAGTTTCTAGCTGAGCGTTGGAAGGTCTCATCACGAGCCAGCTTGCTCAATTTATTAGACCTATGTGGATGACATTATTGTTAGTTGGTCACCAAGCCAGAGTTGTGACCTACAGATAGTCTTATGTGTTTTGTTTCTGCATTTGTTTTTATTTTATTGCTCCGTTGTCCTGGTTTTCTAACATATCATAGTATCATAAGTCTATCCATCAAACAAAAATGGAAATTGTTGGCGCATATCATATGCGTCCTCCTAGGTCGCCAAATGCGGACTATAGTTGTCCCACTGGACCTTGACCTGATCCATTGTTCGACGTCGTAGTTGTCGAATGCGATGATCCAGGATGTGGATCGGCTAAGCCGTGAGTACCCCCTCATCCCATACCTGCAAGGAACTCATGTCAATAACATGTGTAGGATCACTAATATAATGTCTCAAAACAGATACGTGAAAAACATCGTGCATACGCATCAAAGAAGCAAGCAAGGCTAGTCAATAGGCCACGGGCCCCTTCCTCTCCACAATCTCAAAAGGTCCCACGAATCTAGGAGAGATTTTAGCTCCCTTTCCAAACTTGATCGAACTCTTATGTGGTTTTACCTGCAAGAAGACTCAATCGCCAACTTCGTAACTACGGTCGACACGGTGCGCATCGGCATAACTCTTCTGCCAATCCTGCGTTTCTTTGATCCTTTGCCTTATTGTTTGCATTTGATCTTCCATTTATTGGATTGCTTTTGGTCCCACCAGGACCCTATCCTCAAGCCGATCCCAACTCAAAGGTGTCTGACACAGTCGCCCATAAAGGAACTCGAAAGGCACCATATTAATGGTGCTTTGGTAACTGTTGTTATAAGCGAATTCTACCAGTGGCAAGAATTCTTCCCAACACTTTTGTTGGTCCATCAAGTACATGTGCAACATGTCTTCCAATATTTGTCTTGTTTGTTCGGTCTGCCCGTCAGTCTCCGGGTGATACGCAGTACTAAAGTTAAGTTGGGTTCCCAAGGCCTCTTGGAAACTAGTCCAAAATCGTTTGGTAAACACCAATCCTCGATCGGATATAATCCTCTTAGGCACGCCATGCAGCCTCACAATCTCATTGATGAAAACTCTAGCTATGTCAGGTGCCTGATACATCGTATGCACAGAAATAAAATGAAAACTCTTTGTGAGAGTGTCAACTACCACAAAAATTGAGTCATGTCTCCTTGCCATCAATGGATATCCAACAATGAAATCCATCGAAATAACCTCCCATTTGGATTCTGGAATAACGTGTGGTTGTAGTAATATTGTTGGATGTCTATATTCATCCTTCGCCTGCTGACATTTTAGACATCTGGCCACATAGTTGACTATGTTTGACTTCAATCCTTTCTAGAAGAATAAGGGTTTAAGGTCCACCTTCATCTTCATGACTCCTGAGTGAGCCATGTACACTGATCTATGAGCCTCGTTTAGGATCAACCTTCTAAACTCGTTGTTCGATGGCACATAAATTCTATTTTTAAATCTCAATAGTCCATCGTTGTCCAACATAAATCCTTAAAATCTTGGTACCATAATTGTGTTTTGTCCAAAATAATCCTTGACCTCTTTGTACCAGTCATCGTCACGCTGTAAAGTTAGAATATTTTCATGTAGATTTGTCTAAAGCTGAAACATTGAAAAGATGCATGGTCTCCAACTCATTTCATCTGTCACTCGGTTCAATGTTCCTTTTATGTAAGTAATCTCGAAATCGTACTCGCTAAGCAATTCCGACCAATGTCGTTGTCGCGTGTTCAGGTCACTTTGCGTAAATATGTGTTGTGGTCCATAGTGGTCTGTTTTTAGTTCAAATTTTCATCCAATAAGGTAGTGCCTCCAAACCTTCAAGGAATAAACAATGGCTAATAACTCCAAATCATGCGTCGCGTAGTTCTCTTCATGCCTTCTCAATTTTCATGAGATGTAAGCGATCACTTGACTGTCTTGCATCAAGACTCTACCTAAGCCTTCCTTGGATGCGTCAGTGCATACCAAAAAGTCTACATCCATGTCAAGGACCTTTAGTATCGGTGCCATTATAAACAGCTCCTTGAGCCTCCAAAATGCATCTGGGCATTTTTCGGTCCAAACAAACTTCTTTTTCTTCTTCTGCAATTCCGTGATCAGATTTGCTATCTTCAAAAATCCCTCGACGAATCGTCGATATTATCCTACTAAACCCATGAAGCTACGCACTTTCGGGACATTCATCGGTGCAGGCCATCCCATAATAGCCTCGACCTTCGCTGGATCCATGGAGATACTTTCGTCGGAGATGACATGCCCTAAGTAGTGAATCATCGATTGATAAAATGATCATTTGGACAATTTCCCATACAATTTGTGCTCTCGCAGACACTTTAGTACCAAGCGCAAGTGCTTGTCATGCTCCTACGTCTTCCGAGAGTAAATCAAAATATCGTCAATGAATACTAGGATGAACTTGTCCAAGTACTCATGGAACACCTCGTTCATCAAACTCATAAATACCCTTGGGGTGTTTGTCAGTCCAAACAGTAAAATAGTAAACTCGTAATGTCCAAACCTCGTCTAAAAGGAATTATTAGGGATGTCATCCTCCTTGATCCGTAACTGGTGATACCCTGATCGCAAATCGATATTTGAAAACACTGTCGCACCCTTCATATGATCAAACAAATCATCAATCCTCGGAAAAGGATATTGATTCTTGATTGTTGTCTTGATCAATTGATGGTAGTCAATGTAGAGTCTCCATGACCCATCCTTCTTTCATATGAAAATAACAAGCGTGCCCCACGGTGACACACTTGGACGTATAAGTCCCAGGTCCAACAACTCCTTCAGTTGCATTCTCAACTCTTGTAACTCTGAGGTTGACATACAATAAGTCGTTCTCGTTATTGGTTCAGTCCCTAGTTTTAGGTCTATGGTAAATTCCAATTCCCTCTCTGGCGGCATCCCAGGTAACTCCTCCGAGAAGACATCCGCAAAATCCCTCACCACCGGAAGGTGTTCTAGACCTGCCACTACTCCCTTTTCATTTAATGCAAGGATAACCTAAGGCTTACATCCCTTGCGCATGCTCTTCCATAACTTCAAGGAAGAGATAAACCTCAGGGAAACTCCCTGGTTCCGAACTACAATCATGTGTCTCATTCCCTCATCATCGAACAAGCTCAACCATTTCGTCTTATAGTTGAGTATCGCCTCATGCGATTCCAACCAGTCCATACCGATAACGACATCATAAGATCCTAAGATCATGACATACAGGTTGGACTTGGTGAAAAACTCTCCTAGGTTAAGGGTACAACCCGTAACCTTTCCTCCAACCTTTTGTTTGGCTCTCAAAGCCATCTCTACAAAGCTAAACTCATCATGTTCGACTACCTTTACCTTAATCCTTTTTAGCGTTGCACCAGAAATGAAACTCTCGGTAGCATCGGGATCTATCAAAATACTAAGGGTCTGGTCAGTGATGGTACCTGACATCTTGAGCACAGTCAACTGGTGCTCTGCCTGGCAGTTATTCTTCATTGTATGAATCTGATGGGCCTTGCCCAAATCTCCCACGGTAGTGGGTCTGGCTGATCCAGATGCTCTAGTCCTCTCCATTGGGAAGTCACGCTGGTATTGTGGCTCCCTAGATGTCCAACACCCCTTCTTTGGTCTAGTACTCCTCGTACCCAAAGTAGAAGTTGACGGCCCATCGGCCTGGAATCCTGGTATATTCTGCTAAACAGGCCTAAACTATTGCTACTACACTCGACGATGTTGTTGATGTTGTGGTCCCCGATAAGGTGTCTGCTACTGAGGCGTTGGTCGTCGAGGTGTAGTGAAAGTGGTTCCACTCCAGAATCCATGATACATTGGCATCTATCTAGTTGGTGTTTGATGTTGTTATGCACCAGATGACACCTGCCCTACAAGTCTCACTGGAGTCCTACTCTAACCCTCGCTGATAAGATCCTCCTCTACTATGAGGGCCTTCTGGATGACATCATGCAAGTTCTAAGGCATCAGAATCCTAACCTTTTCACATATGCTGACATTAAGGCCGAACAAAAACATGTTGACCTTAAGTTTCTCAGTATTAGGATGCAGAGCATACCGAAGAAACTCCATAAAATGGGCCTCGTACTTGGGCACCGTACGACCGCCCTGTCGTAAGGTGTTGAACTCATTGAGCTGACGCTCAATGAATTACTCTGAAAGGTACCTCTCTCAGAACTGTTCCTCGAACAGTTCCCATGACACGTCTTTGATGGCCATGTTCAGTTGTGGAAGGAGCGTCTTCCACCAAAGAAGAGTGTTCCCCTTCATTTGAAAGACCGCCATGTGGACCTTTATGTTGGAGGTATAGTCGTGAAGTGCAAAGCACATCACCATATTCTCCAACCATGCCTCAGTGGTTGCACTGTCTGGGGCACCAAAGAGCTCAGTAAATTTGACCTTCTCGAGTTCACGACAAATGCTACCAGTACCAACCAGAGTGCGCGGTGGACCCTCATGGGGTGTCGGCGCCTTGGCCTCATCTATGTCCAAACGGTTGATCAGTACCTTAGAAATCCACTGAAAATACCTCATCATCCCAACCACATCACCCACCGCTATCTGCTCCTGCCTAAAAACCTGTTCGTCTCCCTGGGGGTTAGACCCCTCAGGCATGGATGCTACTTGAGGTGTCGCGCCTCCTCCCCTAGTACCCCATCATCTGCCTCCACAACGTTCTCTAACCATGATTACCTGCACGAATACAAGTCAACTTAATTAGCAACATTATAATCAAATATCATATCAGCGAAAGTCGTAGTGTTCCCAAGTCGCAGGTTGAACTTGCCTCTTATACCATATGTAACGACCCCTCAGGTGTTACGACTAAAATCAAAGAAAAGTGCAAAGTATTTTTTTTTCCTTTCTTTAGGTAAGAAGGAAGGCGATGATGACATAGTTAACCACATCCTAGCAACGAACACAACACCTGCAGATCAAGCAACAAACAAGAATGAATCTACACACTGACACATCAAGCAACTGGGCAAAACATGTGTAAATCAAAGAAGGAACAACTACCCTCCTGACACAGACACGATGATGCCTACAAGCTAAAGGACAACATACCCCACCCAGACACAACGGCCTCAACGGCCAACAACTAGAGCCTCTATGGCGCACAACCAAACACATGCAGGCGTTACAACCCAACGCCAAAAACGACTACAATGAACAATGCCCACAATGGGTAACACAGACTCCAGCCAAGTTATCATTTGCCTCTATCTAATAGGGCACGCCATGATCCCCTCATCAAGGATCATGCTATCCCTAGGTGATAGGCGCGACAATAACCCTGGCACAACGTAACCTATCTGGGCAAAGGTCTCAAGATAAATTTGACGTGCTAGGGGCCGAAATAACTGACAAGAAGACTACACCTACGCCCCCAAGAAATGGGTCGACAAGATGCAGATGACGTCGCTCAAAAAATGCGCAAGCTATTAAATGACTCAACAACAACCAAAATCCCTAAATGTTAAGCGAGATGCCTAGGCGCGAAGGGTAAACTATTATAATGTTACTATTGACATAAACGTCATCAAGTGTGAACTAATACAGAACTCAACAAAAACAACACGCTTGTCAGCAAAAGTACATGTCTATTAAAGTAAATGAACTACTCAACATTTAAAAGTGATCTTATGCTGCTTCATTATCTATTCGACAATGTTTTCTAATTAAGTTGTCTAAATTAACAAGTCTCTGGAAGAATCCAAGGACAAACTATTGGTAATGGTTGTCAACAAAGCATGCTATCATTCAATAATCAATTGTGTAAATCATTGACAATAATCAAGAAGAATCGCACTCAATATGGGTAAGTTCTCAGTGGGAAGAGTGTGTGACTTTGCAGTTAAGAGACAGGTAAATGGGTTTTAGTTTTAGAGTTATATCGGGTGCAAATACAAGGGGGGATAATGTGCATGGAGATAACGCAAATAAAAAGAGATTGTTTGGTGAATAAGGAGTATTTAAAAGGTAATGTACAGTTATATAATTCATTGTTAATTCAATAGAGCAGTCAGACCTATTATAAAATTGCCATCCCCTTTTTTCACTGTCAACCAAGTGATATTAACTAATAAGGTTACTTTCCTAAGAACTGAAATGAAAATAATGAATTGCTATTATCAATATCACTAGTCTATAATCTGATTATTAATATTACTGTCATCAAATAAAACGGTTGTCATCATAATTCGCGGTCATCATAAATCGTTGTCATCAACATGAAAGTCACCGTCAAAATTGTGTAAGCTATCAACTTTTAAAAAAAACGCTATCCCAGGGTGTGGAAAACCACCATATTAATCGTTGTCACAAAACGTAGATATATAATCCATATGCACGATAAATCAGATATATGATTCACTGAGATAATAACGCAGACTTATTAATTTCTGTCATAAAAAGGAAAACGCGGAAATATAAATTCGCTATCAACTAGTAAAACTGATAGAGTTGTCTATTACTGATTGGTGTCGTTGCCAGTATTTTAATTTGTAGTCTTCAGAATGGTAAAATCGCCATGCATTAAAGGTAACAATTTGCATTCTTTAAAAGGTAAAATCGCTAGGCAAATATGGATAACGATTTGCAATCTTAAAAGGTGAAATCGTTGTGTATTAAAAGTAACCATGTGCAGTCTATAAAGGGTAAAATCATGATGCAAAAAGGGGAACGGTTGCAGTCTTAAAACAATCGCAGGCACACTAGAACATCGCGGTTAAAGCCATCACAAAAATCCATGGAACGGTCGGGTAATGATTGAAGTGGTTGGGTAAAAGTTAAATGTAAAATTTCTTTGTTAATTCGCCAGGGAAATCGATTTGGATGTTGGGTAAACGCCCAAAAAAATGAAATGAAAGTTGGAAGGTTCCACTGTAAAAGATACGGTAAATTGAAGGAATCGTGTCCCATTGATAGCACGAATTGACTGTCGGTTAAATGTTAAAAAAAATGCAGCATAACAAATGAAATCATTGTATAACTAGGAAGAAAACGATTGTATTTTACATTACAGTGATATCTTCATAAATTCGCCACATAACTGTGATAGCAATAAAAATGGGAAAGCATTTAATAAATAAAAGAACACATGCATATAATGAAATCAAAATTGGAAATTGAACTCACTGTCGTTAAAACACATGCATATAAAAATGAAATGGGATCAGATTTTTAAACAAAAATGCAGTAAAACGCAGGCAGCAAAAACGCACCCAGTATACACCAAAATGCGCCACCATTTAGGCATAGTAAAGACAAGGTTTTCGAGTATAAAATTTGTCGTTGTTGAGAGTAAAAAGGCATAGTCATTCAAGGTAAGTTTTCGTTATAATTCAAGGTGTATCTTTACCATCCTTCCAGTGAAAAGAAAAAAAAACGCAGTCCAAAATAAAAAGAAGCGTTGTCATCAAAATCATAGAGAAGAAAGATGAACATCACACAGAGGTATTCATTCGCAAGAAGGTGTAACACAAACACTCAACCCGGAACAATCAACAGGGGTAGACAATTGGGAAAACTATCCTTCACTCATCATCCACGCACAAAAAAGCAGGGCATTATGATCTATAGGTCTATTAACACCGAAGTGATGACCGTCGATCCATCTCCTGGCCGACTACTCAGGCGTGGACTGATGATCTAGGGATGAGGATGAAGTAAAAAACACAACTCTTCACAACAAATCAATAAAACCAATAGGACAATCACAGCATTCAGTGATCGATTGCCAAGGGAATCAAGTCAAGCAGCGAGCTGAAGGCTATGGGGAATTTAAGTTCTCGATTAAAATGCTAAGTCAAACACTTTCTTTACACAATTAAAAGTACAGAAATGAAAGCGTAAGATCAATAGTAATCTACCATGCAAAATAAAAGCATGCATACCATAGCCCAAGGTGACAGCTCTGAGTTGTTGTCCCATGCACTCCGTGCAGCTCCCACTTTCTGACCGATGATACTTCATCGGTACCTCCCAGCCAATGCTAGGGGTACTCTTCTTCCCCCTTAGCCCCCCGAGCTGCAAAGGGGCCACTCCCACTAAACCAGAGAACAACTAGCTCTCAAATTGCCTCGCAAGGCCGAGCTACCACTCCTCACCGAGCTGGGTATCCCAACTCCCACAAGATTAGTCAATCAAGTCAAAAATTATGCAGTGTAACATTATGCATCCAAGAAGAGATCCATCCTCCTCCTCCTCCTCCTTCCTCCTTTATATAGAGTTTATAAGTGATTTTTTTCCAATTTCCCATTTAATTTATTGTTCAATAATTTAATTCAGAAAAATCCTCCTAGTACATGTGTCACCCATCCCCTTCGTTGCACCAGAAATTAATTTCATTAATTATTTAATTACTCCTATATCCCTCACCCACCTAAAAGCATTCCTAGAATCTCTCCTAGGTGTCCCCATATTCCCTTACACATTTTAATGACTTGCCCCTTTACTATTTTACTAGTTGAGTTCAATTTAGAAAGTTCTTAAAGGCAAGATTCCTTACTAAGTTAGTCATTATGTTTTTTTTCATAATGTTTCCCTTTCTCTTTATGTTTCCCCCTTTTTCCCATAGTTTCCTAATTCTTTTAAATTTTCCTCTTTCCCTTTTTATCTAAAACCCAAATTAGCAAGTGTAGAATTTACCCTTTTCCCCCTTTTTCTTTTTAGTTAAAAAATTTAATTAGCATAAGTAACAAACAATCAATTTCCTTTTTTTTTTTAATTTTAATCCCTCAATATAATTTGATTTTAATAATTTAATCGAATTTATTACCCCCTTTTTATCACATGTTTAATGATGATTATTATTATTATATTTTCCTCTTTTTTTTCACAAGTATCACTTAGACCTAGATTTTAATTTCCAAGGTTGGGCGACATTTTTATTAGGGAAATTTGTTTTTAAATATTTCTCATCACATCACTCGTTATAAGTCCATCTAGGTTTATTCACTTATTAGTTAACAACATGACGTGCCCCTCAGGACGCACTAGGTTCTCCAAGGGTGTCACTCGCCTCCTTCTATTTCCCTTGTGTGACGTGCCCTTCAAGACGCACTACGTGCTCCAAGGGTGCCACTCACCTCTTGACTGACTTGGTAGACATCAAAAACCCCTGAAGTCAATACTCTGTTAGGTGATCTTGTGGGAGACTAAGGGCCTTTAAGTAATAAGGCCCCAGCCTTATTGTAGGCCCCTTAGAATCCTCGTGAGCGACTGTCATAGTCTTCCCTCACAACATCATGGGTCTTCTCGAACTAGGTAATCGTTAACCTACAGTTCAAGCCACAGTGAGAGTGCTAGTAGGTTGTGGCAGGGCTGTTGTCCACACCTCTCCCTCAATGTCTCTAGTTATCATGTGTGACCCCTCTACTCTACATGTGAGCCTATTCGGAAATATATCATCAGCCTACATCATCAACGAATCATGTCAAAAATAAAATCCATAATCATAACATCTAATCATATGCACATATTTCATAAATACAACAATCAAACCCCAATAGTCCACTCCCTAACTCAATATATAGTCCAAGGGTTTCATCGATGCCTCTTCATCCTCGAGGTCCAAAATCCTGCACACTCAGGACAACTGAGTCAATAGCACCTGTCTATGTCAATACAGCAAAATAACATGTCATCATATCCATAATGCCTCATAATCATAATCAAACACCCAATAGTATAATAATTTGGATCACTTGCAAGCAAGTGTCCTCAAAGAATAAGTTCACTCAGTGCGCGCAAGAGTGAGATGTTACAAATTTGAAGTAGATCAATGCTAATATATGTAGCTTTCTTGGACCTCTGACTTCAACTGAATTCCTCTCAAGTTGGTGTTGTTTATGGAATTACTCATTCGGTTTTTCTAACTAATTTAATGAAAATCTCTATGAAGTATTGCATATTTGAAATTTATTAAATTTTAATAAAAAGGGCATTGTGGAAAGAATATAACATTTCCAATCCCATTTAAGTCATTTAAGTTTTTTATCATTATTTTGGATTAACTTATTTTCCAAAATCTAACAATAAAATGGATGGATAAATCTATTGGTGCTACCAAGTCTTTGTAAGAAAATAGATGAATTAAAAACGAAACCCTAGCCCTAACCTCTTGATACAAATTGTTTGAAATAAGTCTAAACATAAAACCATACACATTGGAAAGATAAGACCACTCACAAACTAAATGAAAGAAGGTTTGAAAGAAACAACTACTACATCTGCATTGATACACATTCTTTCATTGATACCTAGGTAATTTAAAACTTTCTTGGGCATTGCTTAGAATGCATTGTTGGTGATTGTTCTCAAGGTTGGACTTTTCTTTGAATGCTTGAAGTTTTATTAAATGATTTTTCATTTCTCGTGCATCATCTCAATTAATAATATACATGAAACAAATTTCATGCCACACATAGATAAAACAATCACTATGAGAAAGTTGGTTTATTCCTAAAACAAATTGTATTCATGGTTTCAAGATGAAAAGTAATAGATTCTATATGTGTCCAAGAATTTCTAGAGAATCATTGCTAAGTATGAAATCACTATCCATTAATATGATATTGTTGTCCTTTGATGTGATATCGCTGGTAAGTATTAATATCACTGGTAAGTCTGATATTGCCATCTATTAAATTGATATAGCTGGTATTAAAATCGCTGGTAAGAAATATGTTTATTAGTATTACTATCAACAAAAAAAGCGATTGTCATCAACAAGAAAGTCGTCTCAATATTGGTGTAAGTTGTCAACCATAATAAACGTTATCTAAGATGTGGCAATCCACCAAATTAAATTGATGTCCTATGTTAATGCATATAAACAATGGTGGATACACAGTAACTACGATATAAAATAACGTCGATATATTCGTTGTCACAAAACGTAGATATATAATCCAGATGCACAGTAACTCAAATATAACATTCGTTGAGATATAAAAACGCAGGTGTATTAATTTTTTTCATAAAAATAAAACGTTGAGATATAAATTCCCTATCAGCTAGGTGTAACTCGTTGTCAGACACATCAACAAGAAAATAACCGTTGTCTGATAGATATGTTGTCTCAACGTTGACTATCCGAATTGAGATATAATTTCAACTCTGTCTATTCACCTTTCTAGGAAAAACGAAAAGGAAAACCGATTTGGTGGAGCGATTTGGGAAAAGGCGAGATGGTAAAACGAATTGGGCAAGGGGTGAATGGCTGGGTAGTACACTGGTTGTATTGATAATCATAGGGAAGGTCTGGGCAAAATAATGGTATAAACAATTATTAATTTGCAGGGTTGAAAGAATCGCAGGGCATACAATTTAATGGCAAGGCATATACACATGGTAGAGACAAAACACTTCCCCCAAATACATATACCATATATGTAGCATAGATTGCAACGCGGATACACACAGACTTACATTGGCTGTCGTTTAACTTCACAGGATTGATGTCAACTTGAAATGTAATAATACAACACTAACAAATATAATACAAAAGTAATAATGTAATAATATTTCGATAAAATATGTTTGCTGTCATAAACAAATAAAATTTATGTCAAGTTTAAATGTAATAATACAACAGAAATAAATATATATAAAGTTGTTGTCATGCACAGCGTTCCACGCAACGATAGTATCACAAATCCAAAAACACAGTTGTTCACGACTGTCACACACAACTTACTACAGGGTACGTAAATTCACAGTAATATATATATCTAAAACACAAAGTAATTAACTAATAAGTTGTCATTTAAATATATAAGATCGCAGAGTTCATTTCATAAAAAAAAATGCAGAGATCCTATCATCAAAATGCAGGGATCATTTCATCAAAACCAAAGGACATCTCATTAAAAATTCAGAGATCATTTCATCAAAAACGCAGAGATCATTTCATGAAAAACGAAGAGGATCATTTCATTAAAAACGCGAAGATCATTTCATCAAAAACGCAGAGATCATTTCATGAAAAATGCAGAGGATCATTTCATTAAAAACGCAGAGGATCAAAACGCGGAGGGTAATAAGCGGATCACAGAAGGAAAAGATAAACAATCGCAGAAGTATTCAATCGCAAAAGGTGCAAGGCAATCCATCAACCAGGAACAATCGACAGGGCTAGACAGTTGGGCAAACATCCTTTGCTCATCATCCATGCACAGAAAATTAGGGCATTAGGATCTATAGGTCTATTAACAGTGAAGTGATGATCGTCGATCCGGCTCCTGGCCAACTTCTCAGGTGTGGAATGATGATCTAGGGATGAGGACAGTAAAAATCACAACTCTTCACAACAAATCAATAAAACCATAGGACAATCACAGCATTCGGGGATCGATTGTCAATGGAATCAATTCAAGCAGTGAGATTAAGGCTATGGTGAAATTAAGTTCTCGATTAAAATGATAAGTAAAAATCCTTCTTTACACAATCAAAAGTACAGAAATGGAAGCGTAAGATCAATAGTATTCTACCATGCAAAATAAAGCATGCATACTGCAGCCCAAGGTGATAGCTCTAAGTCGTTATCCCATGCACTCCATCCCTCTCCCGCTTGTCGACTGTTGTGACTTCACCGGTAACTCCCAACCAATGCTATGGGTACTCTTCTTCCCCCTTAGACCCTCGAGCTGCAAAGGGGCCACACACACTAACCAAATAACAACTAGCTCCTAGCTCACCTCGCAAAGCCAAGCTACCACTCGTCATCGAACTGGGTATCCCAACTCCCACAACATAAGTCAGTCAAGTATAAAAATTTTCAATGTAACGTTACGCATAAAAGAAAAGATCCATCCTCCTCCTCCTCCCTCCTTTATATAGAGTTTCTAATCGATTTCTTTCCCAATTTCTCATTTAATTTATTGTTCAATACTTTAATTCAGAAAAATCCTCCCTGTACACGTGTCACCCATCCCCTTCGTTGCACCAGAATTTATTCTCATTAATTATTTAATTACTCCTATTTCATTCACCCACCTAAAAGCATTCCTAGAATCGCTCCTAGGTGTCCCCAAATTCCCTTACACATTTTAATGACTTACCCCCTTACTAAATTACTAGTTGAGTTCAATTTAGAAAGTACTTAATGGCAAGATTGCTTACTAAGTTATTCTTCTTCTTTTTTTTCTGTAGGGATCATACTTAATTAAATCCAAAATTAAGTACAATTAAACATATAATTCCTTTCTTTGCACAAATAATTCATCCATCATCATATAAGCATAAATATTCAGCAGAAATTTAAAATTATTCCATAGCATGAAAATAACTCGGCAAATTCATAATTAAAAATACCTCCTTCTGATGCTAATTCTCATTGCTTTGGTTGTCCTTTCCCTGCTGCCTTGTCCAGCCTGATGCACTGACCAAACTCTGCCCAAACCGACTAACCACCCAGCTAGCTAGGGGCATCTTGTCTGGCTCTCTAGCTCCAGGATACCGAAAGGAATCTTGGCCCCCGTGCCCAAAACCCCCAACAACCTAGTGCCCCCTGCGATGGTTCACCAAAACTGTAGAACCCAACAACAGAACCAGAAAATCCAAACCAGAACTACAGTCTCTCCTCTCCCCTAATTCTTCCTTCCCCCTCTTCTCATGATGCCCTCCCGTAGGACTCTTCCCCCGTCATATCTTCCCCTTCACCGACTCTCCTCCCCCTCATTAATTTCCTTATCTCCTCCTTTATTNTTTAATTTCCTTATCTCCTTCTTTATTACCTTATCCCCCTTCTTTAATTTCCTTATCTCCTTCTTTAATGCTCCATTCCCCCCTTGCATACGTAAAGTATTTCATAAAATAAATTAAAATTATTAACCCCTTTAATTCATTACTCAAATAATTAATGAGTCAATTAATTAATTAATTAATTGTTGACAGATATCAACAAGTAATTAATAAATAATTAATTAATATTATTAAGAAATAATTATTGTTTAACTAAACATATTAGGACAATCAGATTATCAAATTAATTATAATTAATAATCCATATGCATCTATTTAACCAGGGTTGTTACATACACCCACCCTTCAGGAAACTTCGTCTCGAAGTTAAGGTGTCTCATGGTACAAAGGAAAAGAGACATGGTTCACACATTCATAACAATTAATTGACACTATTAGTAAGTAGTCACGAAAACTCATACATACTAGTGTACATGTACAAGAAATGCATGTGTAGCTAGTACATACAAGTCTTGTGCATGTACTAATCATCAATAACTATCACCCTTTAGTAAGTTGAGTATGCATCCAATCCAATCAACGAGACTAGTCTTTTATAAAAGACAATAAACCAATCAAATGTTTGAGAAATCCTTAATTACAATTATCTGGTTCAACAATTTTATTTAGACAACTGTGGTTTAGTTATGTAATTATGAATATTCATATATACACATTTTTTTTTAGAAGGGAAAACATCAAATTTCACCATCAGACAAATCTCCATACTTTCTCAACTATTTCTACTCATCCTTCCTCCCTAACTTACTTCCATCTCCATTCCTATCCTTCCTCTGCGGGACTATCTTGGAGTGTCAACTATATTGACCTAACTCCAAATAGAACCCGTAAGCGGAAGTGTCACTATCTCGACCAAGCTTCCCCAGCAGGCAACTGACAGTCATCATCACACATCTTGGGGAGCGTGAGCTAACATTGTCCTCCCGTGACTTCAAGTTTTGGAGGATACACGGTGGGAAATGCATCCACCCCTCCTAATCATAACTAGGGTCCACACCCTACAATGGAATATACAGTGGCACCGTGTTGTTGGGAGTTTTGTCATCGTTTATTTGGTTTTGGGCAGTCTCATCACTTGAAATCCTGCACTGGTCCATATATCATAGAAATGCATCCAAACCAATATAATTTCACATACAAATATTCGTACCATAATGTTTCTCGGCTAGTGGTCATGACATTCACTTTCATCATTATCATCCCTTGGCTATTTCATAGCCCATAACCTGCAGATTAGTCTGTAACACAAACTCATACATTTCTATGTATTATCATCATGTAATTACATGCAATCATCATTTCAATTCGGTATCCGTGTACCAACAACTTAACATCAAGTTTTCAATTTAGAAATAGATCTCATAATATCCCATAATTCAATTTTGACACCCATTCATAAAATTATCATTTACCAAATAGATTGCATCATATCCAACATCATCAAATACATTTAAACATTCATAAAATTTACATTCTCACAATATGTCGCATCATATACATCATCATCAATAACATTTAAACATTTGTAAAATTTACATTCACAGTGTAGATCGCATTATATTCATCTTCATCAATAACATTTAAACATTCATAACAGCTCATATGTCTTAAAAGTTTAAGTGTATCATTTAATAGTTTCACTGTGAAGAGAAAATAATATAAGTAGGCCTCAAGTAATATTGGTTGTCTAAGTCAAAATGTGGTGTTACATACACCCAACCTTCGAGAAACATATTCTCGAGGTGGTCAAAAAAAGTGAGGGATAGTCTTGTCGTAATGTCTCGGCGTCTTCCCAAGTAGTAGATCCTGGACTATACTTGTCCCATTGGACCTTAACTTGGTCTACCAGACGGTTCCTGAGCTGTCAAACTCTATGGTCCAATATGCGTAATGGTTCTACCATGAGAGTTCCCACGTCTGATACCTGTAATTCCTTCCAATTTATTTTATGTGATTCATCAGCAACATAATGACGTAAAACATATACATGAAATACATTATGAGTTTTATGCAAGTGGGGTGGCAGTACGAGACGATAGGCAATGGGTCCAATTTTCTCTTGGATTCTGAACGGTCCTATAAATTGAGGTGACAACTTTGTCCCCTTCCCGAACCATATGGTACTTTTATTAGGCCTGATACGAATGAAAACCTGGTCTCCCACCTCATAACTTCGGTCGGCCCTATGTGCGTCCGCATAACTTTTCTTCCTATCATGTGCTTCCTTTAGTCTCTGCCTAATCTGAATCACCTGTTCCTCCATCTCTTGAATTAATTTTGGCCGAACTGTTACTCGATCTTCTAGTCTATCCCAACTCAACGGCGTTCTGCATGGCCTTCCATACAAAGCTTCGTAGGGTGGCATTCCGATGGAGCTATGAAAACTGTTATTGTAGGCAAACTCTACCAAAGGTAGGTACTTCTCCCAATGGGTTTGATTATCCATGACATACATCCTAAGCATGTCTTCCATGACTTGATTTACTCTCTCAGTTTGCCCATTTGTTTCAGGATGATAAGTTGTTCTTAAGTTCAACTGAGTCCCCAACGTTGACTGCAAACTTGTCCAAAACCTAGAAGTGAATTTGGAGTCCCTATCTGAAATGATCTTCTTAGGTATCCCGTGCAAATGGATAACCTCGCATACAAACACACGTGCCACGTCAGTGACATCATAAGTGTCTCTAACCGAAATAAAATGAGAACTCTTGGTTAACTTATCCACTATCACAAGAATGGCATTGTGTCTATGAGATGTGAGTGGTAACCCCACAACAAAATCCATAGAGATGACTTCCCACTTGGACATAGGAACATCATGTGGTTGTAGGAGGCTTGCCGGGTGATGGTGGTTGGCTTTCACTTGTTGACACTCTAGGCATTTGGCGACGAAATGGAATACATCTCTCTTCATGCCTACCCAAAAGAAGAGATTCCTCATGTCTACATACATCTTCTTCACACCCGGATGCACACAATAAAATGCTCTATGGGCTTCCTTCAGTATGATGCTTCGAATATCCCCATCTTTAGGGAAGTACATCCTTCATTGATATCTTAACAGTTCGTCTGCTTCCGGACTATATCCTTCATACTTTGGATCTAATTTCCTCCCACTCTGGAGGTTTGAAGTAACTTTTAAATACCAACTGTCTCCTTGGAGTTGCGTCAACACATGTTCCCTCAGATTGACCTTTAACTGTACCAAGGAGAAGACACGTGGTCTCCTACTCAAGGCATCTGCGACCACATTTTCCTTCCCCTTGATGTACGAAATACCAAAATCGTACTCACTCATAAACTCACTCCATCGCCTTTGCCTAGCATTCAAATCCCTTTGAGTGAAGAGATGTTTTAAACTTTGATGGTCCGTTTTGAGCTCAAAGTTTCACCCTACAAGATAGTGCCTCCAAAGTTTCAGAGCTAGCATTACATCTGCCAACTCTAAATCATGAGTCGCATATAGGTCTTCGTGTTTCTTCAGCTTTCTTGATGCATAAGCTATCACTCCTCCATCCTGCATTAGCATGGCCCCCAAACCTCGCTTCGAGGCATCCATGCAGACTATGAAGTCCTTCTCCATATATGGTACTCGTAGAATTGGCACACTAGTTAGTAACCTCTTAAGCTCGATGAATGCACTATCACATTCTTCTATCCATTCATACATGACCCCCTTGCACTGCAAAGTGGTGATGGGTTTCGATATTTTTGAGAATCCTTCCACAAATCTCCGATAATAACCTGCTAGCCCCATGAAGCTTCTCACCTCATGGGCATTTTTCGGCACTGGCCACTCCATAATGGCCTTTACCTTTTCTGGGTCTACAGAGATTCCTTCACTGGAAATGATATGACCTAAATAATGAATTTCTTTCTGGAAGAAGGAACACTTTGACAACTTCCCATACAATTTGTTCTCCCTAAGGCAAGACAACACTACTCGTAGGTGTTCCTCATGTTCTCTTTCATTCTTGGAATAGATGAGGATGTCATCTAGAAAGACTTGTACAAAACAGTCTAAGTACTTCTGAAATACGTCGTTCATGAGGCTCATGAATATTGTTGGCGCATTGGTCAATCTGAAAGGTACTACGACAAACTCGTAATGTCCAAACCGAGTTCGAAAGGCAGTTTTTGGGATATCGTCTTCCTTAATCCTTAACTGATGATACCCTGATCACAAATCGATCTTTGAGAATACCGCTGCTCCTTTCATCTAATCAAAGAGGTCATATATTCATGGCATTGGGTACCTATTTTTCACTGTAGCATGATTCAAGTCTCGGTAGTCTATACACAATCGTAAGGATCGATTCTTCTTCTTTACAAAAATTACTGGTACACCCCAAGGTGAGACACTGGGCCTTATTAGCCCTAAGTATAACAACTCCTTCAATTGCATTTGCAACTCACAAAGTTCTGGTGCTGTCATCCAATACGGAGTCTTGGAAATCGGTTATGCACCAGGTTTTAGCTCAATAGTAAAATCAAGCTCCCTCTTAGGAGGTAACCCTGGTAACTCGTTCAGAAAAACATCCTTAAATTCTAACAATACTAGGTATTGATCCAATGAGGGTCCCTTCTTTTCATTCACTGCTTCCACTACATACAGTTGACACCCTTGCCTCAAGCATCGTTTAACTTTCGTAGTTGAGATAAAGCGTAATGACACTTTTCTTCGTACACCCTGGATCTCTATTGGCCTTCCTTCGTCGTCTACACAGAGAACCCTTTTTGTGAAACAATCTACAAAAGCTTGATGAGCTTCTAACCAATCCATTCCAATGATTAGGTCATATGCCTCCAGAGCAGTGACGTATACCTTCAACCTGGTAGTACACACTCCCAGGTTTACTATACAATTATCAACACTAGGTCCTACAGCTTGTTTTTCCCCCGAAGCCATCTCGACTGTTTAAAGTCATCGTGCTCGTAGGCTGCCAACCCACTCTTTTCTAATGCAGATGGTGAAATGAAACTATCTATAGTACTAGAATCAAATAAAATCTTAACGTTGCTATGATTTAGCATACTTGATGACTCCACCACCATGGATTGATGTTCGGCCTGGCGATTATTAACCACTGTGTAAATCTGGTGGTTGCTACTTGCTCTTCCCATCGGGGCCTTTCTTTCTCTATGCACGAACCCTGATTGTAACTTTGAGCAGTCACGCTGGTAATGGGGTCCTCCACATCCCCAATAGGTGACATGATATTGAACCTGCGCACTGTTATGTGAATGCCTCTAAAATGAGTTCCTTCCCTTGGAACCCCTGCCCCTACTAGTTGTTCCCTGAGATGGCCATGGACCTGTCTGCGTTGTTGGTGATGAATGATATGTTGCACTCACTGCCATTGAAATCCCTGCGGTTATTGTCCTTGGTGTGACTCTGTTACCATATGGAGGTGGCCTTGAGCCCCCTCCCCTGGGAAATGTCCTAGGGGTCTTCCCGACAAATCCAGGACGATGGGTAAATGTCGGTCTTGTACCCCCAATTAAGTTCATGCGTTCCTCCGCATAACACGCATTTTCCACAGCTTCCACTATCGAAGACAGTTTCCACATCCGTACCATATCTCTTATCTTAAGGTTCAATCCACAAACGAAGCGCTCTGCCTGTCATTGGTCATTATCCATATACGAAACATATTTGACCAATTCCATAAATCTGATCTCATATTCTTCTATAGTTTTGTTTCCCTGTACTAAGGCATGAAACGCCCCTACATGTTGTTCCTCATAATAAGCTGGCAGATATTTCCTTCGGAACCTCTCCTCGAAAAGTTCCCAAGATACTGTGTCTGGTGTAAGATGCATATGTCTTTCTAGGTTGCCTCACCAGTTCAAGGCGTTGTCTCTTAACTGAAAAATTGTTATCTTCACCTTTGAGTTGGACGCATAGTCCCTTAAGGCAAAACACCTTGTCATGCCTTCCAACCATGCTTCCGCGCGTTCACTGGCACGACCCCTAGCAAACTCCGAAAGTTTGATCTTCTGTAATTCTCGAGTGATGTCTTCAGGCAAAGGTCCTCCCCCCGAATCCCTCTATGCTTCTAGATTACCCGTTCCATATGGTGGGGGTTCCACCTCGATCCTTGCTGGTTGTCTCCCCTTTAAAGTTTCATTTATGGCCTCCAACGAGCGTAGTATGAGAGCTAGTTTGGGCGATGGTGGTGGCGGCGCTGGCGGTGTTGGCAGTGCCTGCGACGATGCTCCTCTGCCTCGATTCCCTCGAGTCCTAACCATCATGTATGATTTAACCTGCATCAACCAAAGTTGTCAGGGTGAGTTCAAGGACGTTTCAAATTTGCGCTACTTAAACTAGAAACAGGGTTAGGCATAAGTTTTTCTTTACTTGTCTGTAAACAGACGTTACTCTCTTTAGCGGATTGGCTAGGTTAGGGCTAAAGCATCTAAGCTTGATTTCTTCGCCTAAGAAAACTATTGACTCCTTCGCCTGGTAGCTACACTAGCACTATACCCCACTCGCTAATTCCTCTAACTTACCCTCCTAGCGTGCATGAAGCCTCCTCCCGCTTGTCCTAGTCTAAGTCCTTTAAAAATTTCGTTTACAACTGATTAAGGTGACTTCCAACCTAATGTTGATGAAATGAGTCTAAGTTTATCCTTCGATTCTTGACTCGTGAGATTTCCTTGGCACGTTGTACATATGTGTTGAATTGTGTGTCTCGGTGGCTGCAGGTGCGAGTCTTTAAGGATTGTAGAGTGGCTTTTGGCATTAGAACTTAGCACTTGTGCGTTGTGGTTATGTATTGTTTCTGGACTTGTGGTCGTAAGATGTAGTGAGCCTGAGGCTATGCATTGAAGCTTGGTACTTGTGCGTTGGGATTTGGTTCTTAGCTCGTGGACTTGGAGATTGGACCTTGGGCACAATACTTTGAAATTTCTTATTAATTTAATCACCCTTATACATTATTAAGTTTCTTATTAAATTAAAGACCCTTAGTGTGGTGTAGTGGTTGGCGCGAATGTGTGGCGTGAATGTGTGGGGCCTTTGGGCTACTTGGAGGTCACAAGTTCGACTCTCGAGGAGTCAAATAATCTTTTATAAATTTTTCTACTTATACATTAATTAAGCCTAATTAACTCAATTAAGTTTATATTATTTTAATGAATTCAAATAAGTAAATATTTTAAAAAGAAAACAAATGTAAAAACAAATAAAAAAATAATAATAATAATAATAAGTTATTTGTGACACAATTGAGACTTGAGGGAGTTCAATTTTTTTCCCGATGAAGCGAGATGGAATGACAATGCGGCTAGGGACTAAACCCTAGCCACCTTCGCTCTGGTTTTCCAAGTGCAAGGACACGGATCTGCGTCTGTTGCAGCCGACCAGGATTCCCCGCATACAGGGCCGCGGATAGGCGGTTCAGAGCGTCCCTGTGCATGCGTTTTGGAGTAGTGGTCTCCTTGCCTCTGTGATCCTATTTGCTGGTGGTCGTCGCCCTGCCACGATGGCCCCAAATCCGATTGCCGAGATGGAAGAAGACCCTGTGGAAGCATTCAAAGTGTTAGTCCGTTCGGCAGGACCTAAATCCAAGCCTTCTCTCTCATCTAAGTTTGTTAAGAAGATGGAGGAGATCCCTTCTCTGGAGCTATCTCCAGAGGAGCCTTGCAACCTTGCCCTCTTTCTAGCAGGAAAGGGCCTCATCGAAAATTTTACGGGGTTATGGCCCAGCCCCAAAACGGTGGAGGCATGGATGGATGATCGTTGGAAGCCGCTGATACAGGGAAAAGTTTCTCGGTACGCAGTAGGCAGGGGTTTTTTTGTCTTCAGTTTCTCGAGGACAGAGGACCGTGATCTAATCTTCAGATATGGACCCTATTTCATGGGGTCGAGAGGGTTGTTCTTAGCACCCTGGACTCCTAACTTCAATCCCGGAGTCAATATCACCGCAACCCCTGTTTGGGTTAGGCCGTCTCATCTTCCCTTGCATCTCTGGGGGAAAAGATCTTTGGAGGATATTGGAAATATGCTTGGGCGTTTCCTGGACAGTGCGGAGCCGAAAGGGGATTAGTTTACCTGCGCTTGTATTTGTGTAGAGGTTAACCTCGAGAAAGGCCTTCCGGAAGCCATTAATATTTCCCTGGGGGAATGGTGCCATATCCAAGAGCTGGACTATGAGCAGATTCCTTTTAAGTGCCTCTGGTGCCATGCATACGGTCACTTCGCAAAAAGCTGCCCCAAAGCCTCTAAGGAGCCGGGACCAATCAAAGAAAATGATTTTCAGCCAGTATCTAACCGACGAAGGCAGCCAAGGCGAAAGGATCCACTACCCCAGGCTCCGAAGACCACTCATTCAGCAGAGGCAACTCTAGAAACTAAAAACATCTTTGATGCGTTGAAGGAAGATGAAGGCCTAGATCCAGAAGCAACAGCAGTTAAGGAAAATCCTTCGGCAGACGAAAGCCTCCCAGATTCCACCCCCCCATATTCAGTAGCAGCGAGAGAAATTCGGGCTTCAGATCCGGAACCCTCTGCCCCTGCAGGTCTGGTTGTTTCAGTCCCCTCTAGCAGCTCTGTGGAAACTTCTGAACCTGAAGACAATTCATTTATGTCTCCACCCCTTACCCGAGGGCGAAGGACCAACAAAGTGTGCAGAGAAAAGGAGGCGGCCTCCAACATTTCTTTAGGCTCTCAGAAAAAGCTGGATCCCTTCTTTAAGGGGAAAATTCCATCCCCCTCGATTTAATGTTTTGCTTATGTCTTCTACTGTGCTCACAGTTTGTGACAATTTACTCATGTATGCATTTTTTGTCATTTTCTCGAATTAGCTCAAGAAGCAGATGGGATTGGTCTCCCAAGACATTCACAAGAAGGTTGGCAGCACTGTTAGAGGTCACCAACATTCTTTAGATTTGTAAATTTCTGATTCTGGCTTGCCAGAATGCCGCTTAATGCAGCCTAACCGTTCTCGTCAAAAAAAAAAAAATTTA
>ML793344.1:246343-257165 GCA_009831015.1 Picea engelmannii | reverse complement strand
TAATGAGTCAATTAATTAATTAATTAATCGTTGACAGATATGAACAAATAATTAATAAATAATTTATTAATTAATATTATTAAGAAATAATTATTGTTTAACTAAACATATTAGGACAGTCAGATTATCAAATTAATTATAATTAATAATCCCTATGCATCTATTTAACCAGGGTTGTTACATTTTCCTTATGTTTCCCTTTTTCTTTATGTTTCCCCTTTTTCCCTTAGTTTCCTATTTTTTTTTAAGTTTCCCTCTTTTCTCTTTTTATCTTAAACCCAAATTAGCAAGTGTAGAAAATTTACATTTTACCCCTTTTTCTTTTTTTAATTAATAAATTTAATTAGCAAATGTAGAAAAACAATTCATTCCCTTTTAAAATTTTAATCCCTCAAAATCATTTGATTTTAATAAATTAATTGAATTTATTACCCCCTTATAGTCACATGTTTAATGATGATTTTTTTTATTATTTTATTTTTATTTTTATTTTTTTTACCACAAGAGTCACTTAGACCTAGATTTTAATTTTTGAGGCTGGGTGACATTTTTATTAGGGAAATTGTTTTTAAATATTTCTTATCACAACATTCATTCTAAGGCCATCTAGGTTTATTCACTTATTAGTTAACAACGCGACGTTCCCTTCAGGACGCACTAGGTTCTCCAAGGGTGCCACTTGCCTCATTATGTTTCCCTTGCGCGACGTGCCCTTCAGGACGCACTATGTGCTCCAAGGGTGCCACTCGCTTCTTATTGTTTTCTTGTGCGACGTGCCCTTCAGGACGCATTACATGCTCCAAGGGTGCCACTCGCCTCTTGACTGACTTGGTAGACATAAAAAAACCATGTAGTCAATACTCCGCCAAGTGATCTTGTGGGAGACTAAGGGCCTCTAAGGAATAAGGCCCATGCCTTATTGTGTGCCCCTTAGAATTATCGTGAGCGACTGTCGCAGTCTTCCCTCATGGCATCGTGGGTCTTCGCGAACTAGGTAATCGTTAACCTACAGTTTGAACCACAGTGGGAGTGATAGTAGGCTATGGTAGAGATGTTGTCCACGCCTCTCCCTCAACGTCTCTAGTAGTCATGTGTGACCCCTCTACTCCACGAGTGAGTCCGGTCAGCAAGCTATCGTCAACCTGCATCATCAACGAATCATGTCAGAAATAAGATCCATAATCATAACATCTAATCAGATGCACATATGTCATATATACAACAATAAAACCCCAATATTCCACTCCCTGACTCGATCTGGAGTCCAAGGGTTTTCATTGATGCCTCTACATCCTTGAGGTCCAAAAGCCTGCACACTTAGGAGAACCGAGTCAATAGCCCCTGTCTATGTCAATACAACAAAATAACATGTCATCATATCCTTAATGCCTCATAATCATAATCAAACGCCCAATAGTATAATAATCTGGATCACTTGAAAGTAGTGTCCTCAAAGAATAAGTTTGCTCAGTGCGCACAAGAGCGGGATGTTACATACACCCCCTCTTGGGATAAACTTCGTCCTGAAGTTTCACAGTATATAAGTGTTGAAATAATGTGTATCACAGTATCATAAGTCTATCTATCAAACAAAAATGGAAATGATAGGCGCATATCATATGCATCCTCCCAAGTCGTCGAGTGCGGACTATAGTTGTTCCACTGGACCTTGACCTGTTCTACTACTCGACGTCATAGTTGTCGAATGCAATGATCCAGGATGTGGATCGGCTCAACCGTGATCACCCCCTTGTCTGATACCTATAAGGAACTCATGTAAATAACATGTGTAGTAGGATCACTAATATAATGTCTCAAAATAGGTACGTGAAAAACATTGTGCATATGCCTCAAAGAATCAGGCAAGGCTGGTCGATAGGCCACGGGCCCCTTTCTCTCCACAATCTAGAAAGGTCCCACGAACCTAGGAGAGAGTTTGGCTCCATTTCCGAACTTGATCGAACTCTTATGAGGTTTTACCTGCAAGAAGACTCGATCACCAACTTCGTAACTACCATCTACACGTTGTGCATCGGCATAACTCTTTTGTCGATCCTACACTTATTTGATCCTTTGTATTATTGTTTTCATTTGATTTTCCATTTATTGGATCACTTATGGTCCCACCAGGACCCTATCCTCAAGTCTATCACAACTCAAAGGCGTATGACACGGTCACCCATAAAGAAACTCGAAAGGCGCCATCTTAATGGTGCTTTGGTAACTGTTGTTATAAGTGAATTCTACCAGTGGCAAGAATTCTTCCCAATGCTTTTTTTGGTCCATCACGTACATGAGCAACATGTCATCCAAGATTTGGTTTGTCCGTTCGGTCTTCCCGTTAGTCTCCAGGTGATACAAAGTACTAAAGTTAAGTTGGGTTCCCAAGGCCTCTTGAAAACTAGTCCAAAATCGTTCGGTAAACGTTGATCCTCGATCGGATATAATTATCTTAGGCACACCATGCAGCCTCACAATCTCACTGATGAAAACTCTAGCTATGCCAGGTGCCTGATACGTGGTATGCATAGGAATAAAATAAACACTCTTCGTCGGAGTGTCGACTACTACAAAAACTGAGTCGTTTCTCCTTGCCATCAGTGGCAATCCAACAATGAAATCCATCGAAATGTCCTCCCATTTTGATTCCGGAATAGCGTGTGGTTGTAGTAATTCTATTGGATGTCTATGTTCAATCTTTACCTACTGACATTCTAGAAATTTGGCCACATAATTGACTATGTCTGCCTTCCTTCATTTCCAGAAGAATAAGGTTTTAAGGTCTGCCCTCATCTTTGTGACTCCTGGGTGATCCATGTACACTGCTTTGTGAGCTTTGTTTAGGATCAAAATTCTCAACTCATCATTTGGTGGCACGTAAATTCTATTTTTAAATATCAATAGTCCATCGTCGTCCAACGTAAATCCTTCAAATCTTGGTACCATCATTGTGTTTTGTTTGATAAAATCCTTGACCTCTTTGTACCATTCATCGTCGCGTTGTAAAGTTAGAATCTTTTCACATATATTCGTCTGAAGCGGCAACACTGAAAATATGTGTGGTCTCTGACTCAATGCTTCTACCACTCATTTCATTGTTCCTTTTATGTAAGTAATCTTGAAGTTGTACTCACTAAGATATTTCGACCAACGTTGTTGTCACGCGTTCAGGTCGCTTTGCATAAAGATGTGTTGTAGTCCACAGTGGTCTATTTTTAGTTCAAATTTGTGTCCAATAAGGTAGTGTCTCCAAACCTTCAAGGCATATACAATGGCTAATAACTCCAAATCGTGCGTCGCATAGTTCTCCTCATGCCTTCTCAATTTCCTCGAGATGTAAGCAATCACTCGACCATCTTGCATCAAGACTCCACCTAAGCCTTCCTTGGATGCGTCATTGCATACCACGAAGTTCGCATCCATATCAGGGACCTTTAGTATCGGTGTTGTTGTCAACAGCTCCTTGAGCCTTTGAAATGCCTCTGCGCATTTCTCGGTCCAAACAAAATTCTTGTTCTTCTTCTGCAATTTTGTCATCGGATTTTCTATCTTTGAAAATCCCTCGACGAATCGTCGATCATATCCTGCAAAACCCATGAAGCTACGCACTTCTGGGACATTCGTCGACGCAGGCCATTCCATAATATCCTCGACCTTTGTTGGATCCACGACGATACCTTCGTCGGAGATGACATGCCCTAAGTAGTGAAACTTCGATTGATAAAACGAGCATTTGGACAATTTTCCATACAATTTGTGCTCTCGCAGACACTGTAGTACCAAGCGCAAGTGTTTGTCATGCTCCTCCATCATCCGAGAGTAAATCAAAATATCTTCAATGAATACTTGGATGAACTTGTCCAAGTATTCGCAGAACACCCCGTTCATTAAACTCATAAATACCCCTAGGGCGTTTGTTAATCCAAACGGTAAAATAGCAAAATCGTAATGTCCAAACCACATCTTAAAGGCAGTCTTAGGGATGTCATCCTCCTTGATCTATAACTGGTGATACCCTGATCGCAAATTGATCTTTGAAAACACAGTCTCACCCTTCATCTAATCGAACAGATCATCAAACCTCGGCAACGGATACTGATTCTTGATCATTGCCTTGTTCAATTGACAGTAGTCAATGCAAAGTCTCCACGACCCATCCTTCTTTCGTATGAAAATAATAGGCGCACCCCATAGTGACACACTAGGACGTATAAGTCCCAGGTTCAGCATCTCCTTCAGTTGCATTCTCAACTCCTGTAACTCTGGGGTCGACATACGATAAGGCATTCTCGCTATTGGTTCATTCCTCAGTTTTAGGTCTATGGTAAATTCCAATTACCTCTCCGGAGGCATCCCAAGTAACTCCTCTGGGAAGATGTCCGCAAAATCTCTCACCACAGAAAGGTGTTCTAGACCTTCTACTACTCCCTTCTCGTTTAACATAAGGATTGCATAAATCTTACATCCCTTGTGCATGTTCTTACATAACTACAAGGAAGAGTTAAACCGCGGGGAAACTCTCTGGTTCTGACCTACAATCACGCATCTTTGTCCTTCATCATCTTTGTCCTTCATCATCGATCAAGCTCAACCGTTTTGTCTTACAGTTGAGTATCGCCTCATGCGATTCCAACCAATCCATATTGATCACAACGTCATAAGATCCTAAGATCGTGACGTACAGGTTGGCCCTGGTGACAAAATATCCTAGGTTAAGGATACAACCCATAACCTTCCCTCCAACCTTCTATTTGGCTCCCGAAGCCATCTCTACAAAGCTAAACTCATCATGTTCGACTACCTTTACCTTGATCTTTTTTAGAGCTGCACCAGAAATGAAACTCTTGGTAACAACGGGGTCTATCAAAATACTAAGGGCCTGGTCAGCGACAGTACCTGACGTCTCGAGCACAGTCGACTAGTGCTCTGTCAGGCGGTTATTCATCGCTGCATGAATCCGATGGGCCTTGCCCAAATCTCCCATGGTAGTGGGTCCGGCTGATCCAGACACTCTAGTCCTCTCCATTGGGAAGTCACGCTGGTAGTGTAGCTCCCCACATGTCCAACACCCCTTCTTCAGTCCAGTACTCCTGGTACCCGAAGTAGAAGCTAACAGCCCACTGGCCTGGAATCCTGGTCTGTTTTGTTGAACAAGCCTAAATTGTTGCTACTACAGTCGACGTTGTTGTTGATGCTGTGGTTCCCGATAAGGTGTTTGTTGTTGAGGCGCTTGTCGCCAAGGTATAGTGAAAGTGGATCCTCTCTGGAAGCCATGATACCCTGGCATCGGTCTAGCTGGTGTATGATGTTGCTTTGCACCAGATGACGCCTTCCCTGCTGGTCTCTCTGGAGTCCTGCTCTGACCCCCACTGATAAGCTCCTCCTCTGCTATGAGGGCCTTCTGGATGACATCATGCAAGGTCTGAGGCATCAGAATCCTAACATTTTCATGTATGTTGACATTAAGCTCAAACAAAAACCTATTGACCTTAAGTTTCTCAGTATTAGGATGCGAAGCATACCGAAGAAACTCCATAAAACGGGCCTCGTACTCAGGCACCGTACGACTGCCCTGTCGTAAGGTGTTGAACTCATTGAGCTGACGCTCAATGAATTACTCTGAAAATTACCTCTCTCGAAACCATTCCTCGAACAGTTCCATTATCATGCCTCTATCCCGCAAGGAGCGCAAGGATCCCCTTATCAAGAATCATATCGTCACAAGGCGTTAGGCGTGACGGTATAAAATTTTAAAACTATAACTGCACTGTGACTAAGAGTTCACTATCATTCGAAGTTGACCAAGCTTGTACCCATTAAAACTATTCAATGTCATTTGAATTAGATCAATGCTAATATATGTAGCCTTCTTGGACCTCTGAATTCAACTGAATTCCTCTCAATTTGGCATTGTTTATGGAATTACTCGTTCGGTTTTTCTAACTAAGTTAATGAAAATCTCTATGAAGTATTGCATAGTTGAAATTTATTAAATTTTAAGAAAAAGGGCATTGTGGAAAGAATATAACATTTCCAATCCCATTTAAGTCATTTAAGTTTTTTATCATTATTTTGGATTAACTTATTTTACAAAATCTAACAATAAAATGGATGGATAAATCTATTGGTGCTACCAAGTCTTTGTAAGCAAATAGATGAATTAAAATGAAACCCTAGCCCTAACCTCTAACCTCTTGATACAAATTGTTTGAAAGAAGCCTAAACGTAAAACCATACACATTGGAAAGATAAGACCACTCACAAACTAAATGAAAGAAGGTTTGAAAGAAACAACTACTACACCTGCATTGATACACATTCTTTCATTGATACCTAGGTAATTTAAAACTTTCTTGGGCATGGCTTAGCATGCATTGTGAGTGATTTCTCTCAAGGTTGGACTTTGCTTTGAATGCTTGAAGTTTTATTAAATGATTTTTCATTTATCGTGCATCATCTCAATTAATAATATACATGAAACAAATTTCATGCCACACAAGATAAAACAATCACTATGAGAAAGTTGGTTTATTCCTAAAACAAATTGTATTCACGGTTTCAAGATGAAAAGTAATATATTCTATATGTGTCCAAGCATTTCTAGAGAATCGTTGTTAAGTATGAAATCACTATGAATTAATATGATATCTATTAATATGATATTCTTGTCCTTTGATGTGATATCGCTGGTAAGTATTAATATCACTGGTAAGTCTGATATTGCCATCTATTAAATTAATATATATGGTATTAAAATCGTTGGTAATAAATATGTTTATTAGTATTACTATCAACAAATAAAATGGTTGTCATCAACAAGAAATTCGTCGTCAATATTGGTGTAAACTATCAACCATAATAAACGCTATCTAAGATGTGGCGATCCACCAAATTAAATTGATGTCTTGTGTTAACGCATATATAAACAATGGTGAATACACGGTAACTCTGATATATAATAACGCCAATATATTTGTTTTCACAAAACGTAGATATATAATCTAGATGAGTGGTAACTTAGATATAGCATTCGCTGAGATATAAAAATGCAGGTGTATTAATTTCTGTCATAAAATAAAACATTGAGATATAAATTTGCTATCAGCTAGGTGTAACTCGTTGTCAGACACATCAACAAGCAAATAATCGTTGTCTATTAGATATGTAGTCTCAACACTGACTGTCTGAATTGAGATATAATTTCAACTCTGTCTATTCACCTTTCTGGGCAAAACGAAAAGGCAAACCGATTTGGTGGAGCGATTTGGGAAAAGGCGAGATGGTAAAACGAATTGGGTGAGGGGAGAATGGTTGGGTAGTACACTAGCTGTATTGATAATCACAGGGACGGTCTGGGCAAAAGCATGGTATAAACACTTATTAATTCACAGGGTTGAATGAATCGCAAGGCATACAATTTAATGGCAAGGCATATACACATGGTAGAGACAAAACGCTGCCCCCAAATACGTATACCAAATACGCAGCATAGATTGCAATGCGAATACACGCAGACTTACACTCGTTGTCGTTTAACATCACAATAGGATTGATGTCAAGTTTAAATGTAATAATACAACACTAACAAATATAATACAACAGTAATAATGTAATAATATTTCAGTCCAATATGTTTGTTGTCATAAACAAATAAAATTGTTGTCAAGTTTAAATGTAATAATACAATAGAAATAAATATATATAAAGTTGTTTTCATGCACAGTGTTCCACCCAACAGTTACCACGCAACGATAGTATCACAAATCCAAAAACACAGTTGTTCACAGCTGTCACACGCAACTTACTACAGGGTATGTAAATTCACAGTAATATATATCTAAAACATTGAGTAATTAACTAATAAGTTGTCATTTAAATCTATAATATCGTAGAGGTCATTTCATAAAAAAAAGGCAAAGATCCTATCATCAAAACGCAGGGATCATTTCATCAAAACATAGAAGACATATCATTAAAAATGCAGAGATCATTTCATCAAAAATGCAGAGATCATTTCATGAAAAACACAGAGGATCATTTCATTAAAAACACAGAGATCATTTCATGAAAAACGCAGAGATCATTTCATGAAAAACACAGAGGATCATTTCATTAAAAATGCAGAGGATCAAATCGTAGAGGGTAATAAGTGGATCGCAGAAGGAAAAGATAAACAATTGCAAAAGTATTCAATTGCAAAAGGCACAAGGCAATCCATCAACCAGGAACAATCGACAATGGTAGACAGCTAGGCAACCCTCCTTCGCTCATCATCCACGCATAGAAAAGCAGGGCATTGGGATCTATATGTCTATTAACACCGAAGTGACAACCATCAATCCGGCTCCTGGCCGACTGCTCAGGTGTGGACTGATGATCTAGGGATGAGGACAATTAAAAAGCACAACTCTTCACAATAAATTAATAAAATCAATAGGACGGTCACAACATTCGGGGATTGATTGCCAAGGGAATCAATTCAAGCAGCGAGCTTAAGGCTATGGTGAAATTAAGTTCTCAATTAAAATGCTAACTAAAACACCTTCTTTACACAATCAAAAGTACAAAAATGGAAGCGTAAGATCAATAGTAATCTACCATGCAAAATAAAACATATGTATCATAGCCCAAGGTGACAACTTCGAGTCGTTGTCCCACCCTCTCTGTCCCGCTCCCATTTTCCGACCATTGTGACTTCACCGGTACCTCCCAACCAAGGCTAGGGGAACTCTTCTTCCCCCTTAGCCCCCCGAGCCGCAAAGGGGCCATGCACACTAACCAAAGAACAACTAGCTCCCAGCTCACCTCGCAAAGCCGAGATACCACTCATCACCAAGTTGGGTATCCCAACTCCCATAAGATAAGTCAGTCAAGTATAAAATTTTGCAGCGTAACGTTATGCATAAAAGAAGAGATCCATCATCCTCCTCCTCCTCCCTCCTTTTTATAAAGTTTCTAAGTGATTTATTTCCCAATTTCTTAATTAATTTATTGTTCGATAATTTAATTCAGAAAAATCCTCCCCGTACACGTGTCACCCATCCATTTCCTTGCACCAGAATGTATTTTCATTAATTATTTAATTAATCCTATTTCTCTCACGCACCTGAAAGCATTCTTAAAATCGCACCTAGGTGTCCCCAAATTCCCTTACACAATTTAATGACTTACCCCCTTACTAAATTACTAGTTGAGTTCAATTTAGAAAGTTCTTAATGGCAAGATTCCTTACTAAGTTAGTCATTCTGCTTATTTTTTCCTTATGTTTGTCTTTTTTCCCTTAGTTTCCTATTTTTTTGTAAGTTTCCCTCTTTTCTCTTTTTATCTTAAACCCAAATTATCAAGTGTAGAAAAATTACCTATTACCCCTTTTTCTTTTTTAATTAATAAATTTAATTAGCAAATGTAGAAAAACAATCCATTCCCTTTTAAAATTTTAATCCCTCAAAATCATTTGATTTTAATAAATTAATTGAATTTCTTACCCCCTTCTCGTCACATGTTTAATGATGATTTTTATTATTATTATAATTTGTTTTTTATTTTTTTTTTACCACAAGAGTCACTTAGACCTAAATTTTAATTTTCGAGGTTGGGTGACATTTTTATTAGGGAAATTTTTTTAAAATATTTCTTATCACAACATTCGTTCTAAGGCCATCTAGGTTTATTCAATTATTATTTAACAACGTGACGTGCCCTTCAATATGCACTAGGTTCTCCAAGGGTGCCAGTCACCTCATTTTGTTTTCCTTGCACAACGTGCCCTTCAGGATGCACTACGTGCTCCAAGGGTGCCACTTGCCTCTTTCTGTTTTCTTGTGCGACGTACCCTTCAGGACGCACTACGTGCTCCAAGGCTGCCACTAGCCTCTTGACTGATTTGGTATACATAAAAAACCCCTAGAGTCAATACTCCACCAGGTGATCTTGTGGGAGACTAAGGGCCTCTAAGGAATAAGGCCCATGCCTTATTGCATGCCCCTTAGAATCATCATGAGTGATTGTTGCAGTCTTCCCTCACGACATCGTGGGTCTTCTCAAAACTAGGTAATCGTTAACCTACAGTTCGAGCCACGGCGAGAGTGCTAGTAGGATGTGGTAGGGCTATTGTCCACGCCTCTCCCTCAACGTCTTTGGTAATCGTGCATGACCCCTCTACGCCACATGTGAGTCCAATCGACAAGCTATCACCAGCCTGCATCATCAACAAATCATGTCAGAAATAAGATCCATAATCATAACATCTAATCAAATGCACATATGTCATATATACAACAATCAAACCCTAATAGTCCACTCCCTGACTCGATCCGGAGTCCAAGGGTTTTCATCGATGCCTCTGCATCCTCGAGGTACAAAAGCCTGCACACTCAGGAGAACCGAGTCAATAGCACTTGTCTATGTCAATACAACAAAATAACTTGTCATCATATCCATAACGCCTCATAATCATAATCAAACACACAATAGTATAATCATCTCGATCACTTGCAAGCAGTGTCCACAAATAATAAGTTCGCTCAATGTGCGCAAGAGCGGGATGTTACACCCTCAATTTGTGAATCATGGCTATACCAGTTTATCATATGCCACTAGGGCTCATATCATTGCTATACAGACCAAATGAGAAACTCTCGAAGGAAACTTGGATATCTGACAAGCCGATGCTTCTAATATTCATGATTTGATCTTTTCACCAGGACAGAGATAATTTCTTCGCCCAGTGAGTCGCCATTTGTTGTTTGCCCAACTAGCATCTTGTTTTTCATTTTCATTTGAAATACAAGATAACTTCTTATACTCGCTACCTATTATGTCT
>ML793344.1:199278-227777 GCA_009831015.1 Picea engelmannii | reverse complement strand
TTAATGAATAGATTCCATTTGCTTTATTTGTAAAACTTAGTTTAACATCCTAAAAGTCTAAATATCCGTACAAATAGAAATCTCTTATTTATGCTAATAATTAAGTGGTTAGATTGTGTGGCTCTATGGACTAATGTTGATGCATAAATGGTTACACTTTTGATTACTCGCGTGCATTGCAATAATGGTGATGCATAATTAGTTTAGTAATAAAATTTACTTGCACGCCTTAATTTAAGTGGGCATGTGATTGCTTCGTAATTATTCACTTGCACCTTTGAATTTAATATTGATCACTCTTGCGTCAGGAATAAGTTATTAATTAATCTTGTGTCATGAATTTATGTCGATATATAATTGATTTAGTAATGAGTTTTCTCTTGCTCCATTAACTAAGTTGACATGTGAATGTTCTAGAGTTGTTTACTCTCACACACAGTGAATATTTAATGTTGATGAATGATTATTAGAATTTGATATCACGTGCGAATTTAGAAAAACGAATGACATATGATTGATTAAGCATTTATGATCTCTTGTGCCAGTTAAAAATAGATGATTACCATGCACCATGGATTATGTTGTGATTAATTGATTACATTATTTGTGTGCATTGAATAATGATGATGTATGTTAATTAAGTGAATAAGATTAAATGCGCATATTGATTGGTGTTGTTTTATGTTTAATTGAGTAATTAGACTCCTTGCATGCACTGAAAATATAATGTAATGTATGATTGTTTAGATATTAGACTTCTTGCGTGAATGGAATTTAATGTAATGAATGATAGTCTTAGATATCACTTCTTGAGTGCAATGAAACTATGATTTAATGAATGATTGTTTATATATTATACTTCTTGTGCGACATGAACTTTAATGTCATGGATGACTGCCTTTATGTGATTGGAATATTGCACCATGAATATAACTGATAATTGCTCTTGCACCTTGGATCTAATGTGGTGTAGGATTGGTTATGTGATTAGTTAGAATACTTGTGCACCATGAATTAGATATGATGTATGATGATAAGTTGATGATGACCCTTATGCTTGAATAATTGATGTTTAGGTTGATGGATTGATATATTTGATTGCGACTTGATTGTATTAGTGGGATTTAGACACCTCCTTGTCCCTCGGAACAGTCGCCAGCCATGAGACCTTAAATGGTCAAAATCAATTGGATCATGGGCTTGAGCGTTGCTTATGTGTCCTGGAGTTCCTAACCTTGTAGGGTAGGTTGGGCAGGTAGTCATTTTAATATTCATTAACTGATTGATCATTGTTTATAAATTGTTCAAGATGATTGTGATGTGTTAAGCGGCGATGCTAATTATGTTTATGTGTTGCTATCCTTTTTTTTGATGCGTTGAAAGTGTCGTTATTGATTTCATTGATGAGTATCTGGTAATGATTTTACTTATGATGTTGTTGATTTTGTGTTTCTATTATTTATATTGTTGATGCTAATTTCCTGATGTTAAAAAAAAAAATAACCTTTTATGCTTCGCTTTCCTAGTCGTAACGGAGGGGTCGTTACTTATGGTATCAGAGCAAGTTCAACCCTGCGACTGTGGATCGTCACTCCTTCCACTGTATATTACACTTGAAGGATAACTCATCTCTGATTAAATTTTTACCTGTCCATGCGGTAATCATGGTTATAGGACGTCGCGGAGGTTCACGGCGTGGAACTAGGGGAGGAGGTGTGATGCCTCTAGTAGCACCCGTGCCAGAGGGGTCTAACCCCCAAGGAGAAGAACAAGTATTTGTACATAAGCATATTGTTGTGCGAGATGTGGTTGGTCTGAAAAGGTCCTTTCATAGGATGTCAAAGGCCTTGATTAACCGCCTAGATAGAGATGAGGCCAAGGACCCTGTACCCCCCTAAGGGTCCACAGCGTGCCCCAGTCAGTATTGGTAGCATTCATAGAGAACTCGAGAAGGTTAATATTCCCATTTTCATGGGTGCTACGGATGGCTCAGTTGTTGAGGCTTGGATGGAGAACATGGAAATATGCTTCACACTTTGTGATTTCACATCCATCATGAAAGTATGCATGGCAGTATTTCAACTGAAGGGGAGCGATCTTTGATGGTGGAAGATGCTCCCACCTCAACTAAACATGGTCATCAAAGACATCTCATGGGAACTATTCGAGGAATGATTCCGGGAGAAGTAATTGTCAGGGGAATTCATTGAGCGCCAGCTCAATGAGTCCAATGCCTTACAACAAGGTGGTTGTACAGTGTCAGGGTATGAGGCTAGATTCTGGAACTACTTCGATATGCCCCACATCTAAACATGGAGAAGATGGAGGTCAACAAGTTTTTGTTCATCCTCAACTCCAGCATTCATGCGAAGGTGAGGACCCTATTACCTTAAACGTTGCACAATGCAGCTCAGAAGGCCCTCATAGCTGAGGAAGAGCTGACCAGCAGGGGTCAGGGCAAGACTCCTACAAGACTGTCAGGAAAGATGACATTTGAAGTGTAGCAGTGGAATTTAGGCTTGTTCAGCAAAACGGATTGGGATCACAAGTTTTTAGGCAAACAATCGCTACTTAAGCGACTAGGAGATCTGGACCGAAGACTCGATGCCAAACAGAAGGTTGGAGGAAGGGTTATGGACTGTCACATTAACTTGGAAGATTTTATCATGAAGCCGGACCTTTTATCACGATCTTAGGATAATATGACATCGTGATCAGTATGGACTGGTTGGAATTGCATGATATGATACTCAACTGTAAGACAAAGCAATTGAGTTGACCAATGATAAGGGACACAGAAGAGTGATTGTAGGAAGAAAACAGGGAGTGTCCTTGAGGTTCATTTCTTCCCTACAGCTACAAAAGAGTGTGCACAAAGGATGCCAACTATATGCAATATTAACGCTAAAATACAAGGGCATGGAGAAAGGATTATAAAACCTTCTAGTAGTACGTGAGTTTACAGACGTATTCCTAGAAGAGTTACTAGGTTTTTTGCCCAAAGGAGAGCTAGATTTTACCATCAACTTGAACCCTGGCACTGAACTGATAGCAAGAACATTTTATCGGATGTCAACCCCTGAGTTATAAGAGTTGAAAATGTAACTGGAAGAGTTGTTGGACCTAGGAATTATATGTCCAAGTGTTTCACCTTGGGGTGCGCCTATTATTTTCCATACGGAAGAAGGATGGGTCGTGGAGACTCTATATTGACTGTCGTCATATGAACAAGGAAACGATCAAGAACTAGTATATGTTGCCAAGAATAGATGAATTTTTGATTAAATGGACAGTGCGAGGTGTTTTCAAGGATCAACTTGAGATCAGGTTATCACCAGTTATGCATTAAAAAGTAAGATGTTCCTAAGACCGCAATGAAGACGAGGTTCAGACACTACGAGTTTACCATTTTTCGGTTGGGACTAATAAACGCCCCAGGGTATGCATGAGCCTGAGAAATGGGGTGTTCCGTGAATACTTGGAAAAGTATTTTCAAGTATTCATTGATGACACATTATTATATTCTCGGACGACGGAGGAACATGACTAACTTTTGCATTTAGTATTACAGTGTTTACGGGAACTCTTGAATTCTCTTTTTATCAATAGAGGATTCATTGTTTAGGGCATGTTATCTTCGGTGAAGGCATCACTGTGGATCCAAATAAGGTAGAGGCTATTATGGAATTTCATGCACCTTCAAACATACCAGAAGTACATAGCTTCATGGGTTTAGCAGGATACTATCGACGGTTCGTCGACAGTTTTTCGAAAATAACAATCTGGCCACATAATTGCAGAAGAAAAACAAGAAGCTTATACGAAGTGCACGAAACAATTTCGAAGGCTCAAGGGGTTGTTGATGACAACATTGATACTAAAGTTCCCTGACATGTACGAGGACTTATTGGTATGCACAGATGCATCCAAGGAAGGCTTAGGCAAAGTCTTGATGCAAGACAGTCGAGTGATCGCTTACATCTCAAGGAATTAAGAAAACATGAAGAGAACTACCCAACGCATGATTTGGAGTCATTGGCCATTTTGTATGCCCTGAGAGTGTGGAGACACTACCTGATTGGATGGAAATTCAAACTAAAAACATACCACTGTGGCTTGCAACACTTTTTATGCAAGGTGACTTGAACGCGCGACAGAGGCGTTGGTCAGAATTGCTTAGCGAATATGATTTTGAGATTTCCTACATAAAAGGAATGGTGAACAGAGTGGAAAATGCATTGAGTCGGAGACCACGCTTATTTTCGGTGATACCTCTTCAGATGAATCTTCGAGAAAATATTCTAACTTTACAGTGCGACGATGATTGGTATAAAGAGGTTATGAAAAATATCAGACAAAGCACCATGTTGGTACCAAAGTTTGAAGGATATGCATTGGACAACGATGAATTGATGAGGTATAATAACCGAATTTACCTATCGCCTAACGACAAATTGAGAATTTTGATCTTAAACGAAGCTCATAGAGCAGTTTACATGGCTCATCTGAGAGTCACGAAGATGAGGGCAGACCTTAAGCCCTTATTCTTCTGGAAGGAAATGAAGGCGGGCATATTTAACCAAGTGGAGAGATGTCTAGAATGTCAGTAGGTGAAGGATGAATATAGACATCCAACAGGATCACTATAGTCACACACTATTCCAAAATCGAAATGGGAGTTCATTTCGATGGAATTTATTGTGGGATTGTCGCTGACGGCAATGAGGCACGACTCAATTCCATGGTAGTTGACATTCTGACTTATGCATATGACGTATCACATGCTAGACATAGCTAGAGTTTTCATCAGCAATATTGTGAGATTTCATGGCATTCCTAAAAGGATCATGTTCGATCAAGGATCGGTGTTACAAGAAGACTTTGGACTAGTTTCTAAGAGGCCTTGGGAACACAACTTAACTTTAGTATAGAGTATCACCCTAATACCAACGGGAAGACAGAAGGAACGACCCAAATTTTGGGAAGATATGTTTCGTATCTATGTAATGGACCAACAGAAATGTTGGGAGGAATTCTATCCACTGGTAAAGTTTCCATACAACAACAGCTATCAAGGTACCATTAAGATGGCATCGTTGAGTTTCTTTACGGGCGACCGTTTTGGATGCCATTGAGTAGGGATCGACTTGAGGATAGGATCTTGTGGGACCGGAATGATCCAAGGAATGGAAGATCAAATGTAAATGATAATACAAAGGATTAAAGAAGTGCATGATCAGAAGAACGGTTATGTTGATGTCCATCGCACTGATCGCAACTATAAAGTTGGTGACCGAGTTTTTTTGCGGGTGAAACTGCACCAGAGTTCGATTAAGTTCGGAAGGGGTACTAAACTCTCTCCTAGGATTGTGGGGCATTTCAAATAAGTGGAAAGGAAGTGACTGTGGCCATCGAATGGCCTTGCCTCATTCTTGGAGGCGTATGCACGATGTTTATCTTGTATCTATTTCGCGACATTAGGTTATTGATCCTACACATGAGATTGACATGAGTTCCTTCCGGTGTCATATGAGGGTTCCCTCACGGTTGAGACAAACTATATTCTGGACCATCACGTTCAATAGCTACGGTGTCAAATAGTCGATCAGGTCCAGGTTCAGTGGGACAATTATAGTCCACACTCGGCTACCTGGGAGGACACGTATGATATGCGCTAGGAGTTTCCACATTTGTTTGATAGTTAGACATTTAGATCTTGTCAGATGCTTTATTTATTGCATATATGTATTGTGAAACTTCGGGACAAAGTTTAAAATAAGAGGGGGTGTATGTAACATCCCACTCTTGTGAGCACATGTTATTGACTTATTCTTTGAGGACACTTGCGTGCAAGTGATCTAGTTTTAGTATATGGTTGTTTGTTCACTTATGGAATATTATGATGATGTTGATGGATTATGATGTTATCTTATTAGATATCTATGTATTGACAGATGTTATTGACCAGTTCCCCTAAGTGTGCAATGTTGAGGAAAATATATGAATTATCTTAATCAAGCATTTTTTAATCTTGTATGGCTAGGACAAAATAGTCGGGAATATGACTCTATGCTTTATAGCCTCAAAAATAATTTCCCAATCCACAAGTATTAATTACCAGGGCTTAGGTTGATTTATTAATGAAAACAATGTTGCAAAAATAAAATAAAATTTTAGGTTGTAGTTTTATAAACATATGCACATTGCAGAAAGTAAATATGGAGATCGAAAAGAAAAAGTGACCAAGTCATAAATCCACACAAATGAGACAGAATAGAAATCTTATTTATTTAATTCCAAGAAATCAAAAGTGTTTTTCTCTTTACAAAACCCCTGTGAGGGCATGGACCAAAGTCTAACTTAGAGATCCCCAATGAAAACCATACAAAAGGACTCTGACAAGAAGTAAAAAATGAACTTTATAATATCGATCATCTTGCCAGAGACTGCTGCCAATTTGACTCTGCACAATATCCTTTATCAGCTATTAAATTTAATCCATAAATAGACAAGAATACGCAGACTATCAAAGATAGATCAACACCTTCAAAACAAGCATCTGAATGATATGGTTCATCTTTGAACCTTGTTGTCTACAGTAGGACCCTGCTATCAAAAAGAGAATTAGGCTCTGAATAACTCAAGAATGAATGAAAACTGAACTATCTCATGTCAACAAAAGAGCAAACCTTAGTCTTTCTTTCTCCTTCTATTATCTCTGTGTTCTTCCTTCTCATTTGGATTTTATGCATTCCAAATAAGTTGAAGTAGTTCAACTACTTTCTTTAGTTAAGTTAATTAAACTTAACTAATTTTATTTTAGGGGAAGTAATAATAATAATAATAGTTAAGGGTCTTTATTTAATAATAACTAAGTAGGTGGGGCCCCTTGTGACTCCCTTCTTTTATTCTTTACAAAAAATAAACACAATTAGACAATCATTTAAACACATGCCTCCTTGTAGCTCCCATAAATATTTCCAAAATTTGAATATTAAATATCAGAAATAATTTAAATCATATCCAAAACATGTAAATAACCACATTATCCCAAAAAAAATAGCTTGTTGTCCAAAACCTTCTACAGGCCATTGTCTTCAACAACTCAATCATAAACACATAAATTAAAATCCATATTTTCCTCTTTGAGAGGAAATCTCTCTTCTATCACTGTTGTCCCCTTTGGACTTCCCAGAAGTAGCCTTTGGTTTATTCGAACCTTGAGGCTTAATCTCACTAATAACATGGGAACAATTGTCCTTCAGATGCATACGGGTGGAAACTGATTTTGATGAGTCATTTGAAGGAGATGAAGGGGAGGCAGCAGCTTTACCTTTGTCTTGCACATGGGGGACATCAATCTTAAGACTTTTTCTAGCATGAGAGGATTGAGCAGGTGAATTCACAAGGGTAATTTGAACATTAGGATTTACAGGTGGAGGAGGAGGCAATGATAAGTTGGGCCAGCCACAATGGTGAGAGACTATCGGATTGACAATCTCCTGCCATCCATCATTTTCAGGAACTTTTGGTTGCATGGATACATGAGGAGGCACAGGAATACCAAGGATATTTTGAGGTTGGAAGGGAGGACTCTCTGGCCGGGGTTGAATTATCCCTTGCCCAATCCAATTCAAGAACCCAACTTGAAACAGTCGATTCAACTCCTAGGGGTCAGGATCAAAACAAAGTGAGAATCTAGGCCCTCTGTTCCAATTATCTCTTCCTCTATTGTTTCAGCCATGGTTGCCCCTGCTGAAGAAACTCATCCTGTATGCAACAATTCATTAGTAACTAGCCCTTAACAGACCATACATGACATTTTGTTTATATGAAACAAATTTTGGCACAGAAACTAACATAAGACCCATGTAAATCAATCCATAATAAATTATTTAATAATTTCCAAGTGAGCAGGGGGTGGAATAGGGTTCATGGGACATATGTAGTGATTGTAATGAGCGAAAAAGTGGTAGCATGACGGGGGATAAAATATGAGTATTGCTCAACATTTCATTAAATAACTAATTGTGCAATCAATACCAAAAATATCAGTTGCCACCAATTCATGTGTCATATATTTTTCTGCTCCCATATAGAGTTTTTCATTTATTTTATAGAACAGGGCGTGTAAAAATGAAACTGGGATCATGAGGGGGGTATAATGAGCGAAAAAGTGATAGTATGAGAGGGAATAATACATATAGTGTTCATAAAAAATAAATCAAATCAAACAACAACCATAACTCTGTTCAGACCCACAATCCAATAAGAACCCATTTTAAAAACCAAAACCATTTAACTGTCCATTATTTATAGACAAAATTCTTGCTAACTTCAAATAAAAGACAATTCATATGCCCAGAATACTTCAATTATAGCAGCCTTCGCATCTTATACAATATCTATGCAACATCATAATAACATCATTGCCAATTTCATAATAACATTGTAACCCTTCGATCCACAGTCTTTCACGTTCTAATGCTAACCCTTATCCTTTTAAAACAAAACAGAAATATGCACAGTGATTCCATCCATCCACATCCAAGATTTATTTCTTAAACTTGAATAAGAATAGGTCGAGTATTAACCACCAACTGTCGACTTTTCAACACGGTTTGACACAATCCACTACATTAAAACTCATAATTGGGCTTTGATTCAATCACATACATGTGTTCAACAATATAATCAACATAATTCTTGATTCTCCAATATCATTTAACCAATAACATGTAAATCTGAGCCTGTGATTCTTGTAAATTAAACATGTACAAACTTCTTTTAAAAGAAATTCCTAACAAGGAACAGAACCAAGTCATGCCCGAGGAGAAATAGAACCAAGTCGTGCTCAACAAACCAAGCACACACATGTGTCTCTTTTACTGTTGACAAGATTGAAATGATACCAAGATCATGTTAGGTTTTAACACAACAAATAGCTCGAACAAAATGAAAAATTCCTCAGGGATGCAGAGAACTCGTACCCCTTTTTTTTTTTAATTTATTGTGGAGAGGTAACAAGAGATGGCTCAATCAAGGAAGAGTCTTTGAAGACACAGAGAGCTCATTCCCTTTATATTCAAATCACCACAGAGACATAATTTTAACCAAGATTTTGACAATGAGGGTTACCAAAATGTGACAGTCAGCCACCTCCAATGGAGAACGAGAGAACAACTCTAAACAACACTATGAGGAGAATGCTCGAACATATCCCGTGATCAACCAAAACATAATGAACTTCCATTTAAAGTTATGGGTGATTCCCAAGACCTGATTGTGCAATGCTTTCCAGCCACAGTGATAGTGAAGGAAATTCCATGACAAAAGGTAGATCGGGCTCGACCAAAACAAAGCAAGAATGGTGCAACTCTTAACAGTCTACATCGCAACCCGGAGGAACAAAACATCACAACCACCGAGACGAAAAGGAGTAACAACAACTTAACACCAAGACTAGTTGTAAAACCCATGCACCAAGAACTCAGAGCTTTCTAAACCATAATTATAATTTTCCATAGAGAACTAGACCAAAACCCCAATTTGACCGAACTTGTTTTAAACCAATAAACCAATGCACATGCTACAGAAATAATATCCATTCCTTTTCTTTAAAACCCACAATCCAGATTATTCACAGAAGAAACCATAAGCAAAACACTGATACACAATCGAAAACTTAAGAAAAACACAGACCTCGTGCAATTCTGAGCCAAAAAATCGATTCATAACAAAGAGAAACCATCATGGATGGAAAATAAAGGAACCATACCTAGAAAATATTGATAGAGGGAAAGAGTTGGACTGTATTTTCTTTCACAACCAAAAATCGCAGAGCATCCACAACCACCAAAACCGAAAAACCAAATGCAAGTATGGCTAGGGTGACGGGATCGAGGGTTGTTTGAGTGACGTGCAGTAAATGTGCATCGCTTCCTTCCCCAACCCTATTCAATTCAACGTACAAGCTCGCCCATACACCATAACATCAATCATTAATTCAAAAACATATCCATTGCACAGTGTGCCACCCTAAGTCATGTCAAAATCATTTAATAACAATCATATGCTATAACATTACCATATATGCCTCACACATAATCCTTTAATCAAAGCGCATAAGTCTAGCAGCAAGGTCTATACATCCTTCTCTTGTTTCAATCACATACAACCTTGGGGCTTATTCATAGTCTTTTTTTTTTCTTTTTGTTTATGCTCCCATCATCATTTTGCATGAAATCATATATAAAATAATAAACAATGTTTAATGCATAACATAACACCTGTAAAAAAAATAATACTTTTATCCATAGTACTTCCATAAGTTGTGAGTGACTATCAAAACCATCTAGCCATAACACATTCAACCAACCATATTATGTCGCCATAACGAATAAAACCATGACCTGAATCATCAACTGTAGAAGACTGTGTTGGCATCATTATAACAGCAAAAAAAGATATAAGTGTAACACATCCATCCTAGCGCCCCTGGTCTACTAGGGGGTCCCACCTACTAGTTTATTATTATTTATTATAAATAATTAATAGATCTCGGCAATCATTTGTGAGCAATATTCATCGTTTTGATTTTAAGCATCAACAAACTAGCAAATCCATGGGGATATCTGTTTCCAACAGATTAAGAACTCGGATTGTCTGGTTTCACAGACCAGGTGAACATTATATCAAGGAAATAAACATCAGAATGATTATGCAACAGGGGGAAGTGAGTGGTTTAAGGGAAAAAATGATTTGGGATTTTGGGAATAACTCATGGAAAGTGTTACGTATGAGGGGGCTTATCCATGTATGCATAATCATTTGATTAATCATAGTGAAAGCATTCTTGGCTTCAAAGAGAAAAAAAAATTGGTGTGCTCTTTTGAATCTTGGAGCAGAGGGAAGAAAAGGAAAGCAGAAATAGGGATAAAAACCAACTATCTTATCTAACAGCAATTGAAGCATATAAAAATTTCAATGATGTCTTCAAGGGGGAACATCATGACAATTGTGTAACCTGATTGGTATTGATTTAAAATACTTGCAGAATAGTGTCGTTGTGGAAAAACTGATCCAAATTTTTTATTTCTTACAAGAAAAGAAGTCAATAAAAGAAATAAATGGCAGAAATAAATAATAACAAAGTAAAATCAAAGCAATAAAACAAAACTATAATACAGGAAAATTCCATACAGCATTTAAATTTTCAAGTTGGTTCCACATAGTGTTTTAAGTGGGAACCGTTGGTGCTATAGGAAAAAAATATCTCTTTCAAGTCCTTTGGAATATAGGAATTTGCGCCTAGGAAAAAAGTGATCTTAAAAGGCCCCAACCATAACTTTTGGAACTTTGAATGTCTTCCTCTATCAGCATGAGTTGAATCCCATAGCAAGACCTTCTCATTAACCTTAAATTTGATAGCCTTTGCACTTTTATTGAAATATATTTTAACAGTTTGTTGTCTTCTCTTTATGTTATCCAAGGAAAACAACATTTGTTCCTCTAAAGACAAGATTGTATTTATTCTTTGAGAGATATTGGAAGAATTTAATTCTTCAACCTATAGCATCAGTGTTAAAGAAGAAAGTTCCAGCTTGGTAGGAAGAATGGATTCTTGACCATAAACAAGTTGGAAGGGAGTGCAACTAGTGCTCATCTTGGTGGTTGTATGATCTTCCCAAAGGGCATAAGTGAGGAGAGTGTGTCATTGACGAGGCTTATCTTCAATGAGTCGCTTAATAATTCTAACCATTTTTTTGTTAGTAGACTCGGCTTGCCCATTTCCTTGGGCATAATAAGGTGATGAGGTAAAAATTTTAACCCCCAGTTTATCTAGAAACTGAGTCAGCTTAGTAGAAATAAAAGTGGGACCGTTATCTGTAATAATTTCCAAAGGAAGACCAAATCTAGAAAAAATATTAGTCTCAAGGAAAGAAATCACTTGCTCATCCTGCAAATGCTTAAGTGGGATAACCTCAGTCTAATTTGTAAAATAATATGTGGTTGTCAAGATAAAAACCTACCCTGCTGAAGATGGAGGATTAATAGGACCAATAAAGTACAAAACCCATTTTGAAAAAGGAAAGTCAGGGAGGACAGGTTGTAAAGGCATGGCAGAAAGACTTTCTTTCCCAACAAACTTCTGGAACTTGTCACAAGATCTTGCAAAATTATAAGAATCACAAAAAAATGAAGGCCAATAGTACCCTTTCCTGATAATTTTAAAAGCAGTAGTTTTAGTGGAAAGGTGACCTCCTACATGAATAACAAAATTTGAAGATCCATGGGTTTATTGTAACAATTTATGTGCTTCCTCATTATTCACATAGTGAAGTAACATACCATCGACAGATCTCCTAAACAAGAAGTCTCCTAAAATGATGTACCTGGAAGATTCAAGATAGAGCCTTCTCCTTTGATGAGTACCTAAATTATCTGGACACCTCTGGTTTTGCAAGTAATACACCAGATCTTTATACCAGGGATGTTCAACTATAGGAAGGATTTGACTATCAATATAAAATAGTGTTGATAGAGAGATATCTTGTTCATCAATTTATTCACGTGCTTCTTCATGTTGAGCTAAGTGAAGGGCTAAGTCACGTCCCTTAAAGGTTTTAGAAGTCAAGATAGTTAAATCATGCTCTTGGATCTTGGCAATCCAATGTGAAAGCTTCCCCAAAAGATAAGTCTATGAGAGAAAAAACTTAACATCAGGTAAAGGGACTTGGACCAGTGTGTGCTTACCTAAGATAAAGTGGTGAAATTTTTCAATAGCTTTAACAAGAGCAAAAGCGTGTTTTTCAATATAAGAATATAGAAATTCATCATCTGACAAGCTTTGACTCATGTAAGCTATTGATTTTTCGTTAACTTGGTCATCACATTGTATGAGGATAGTAGAAATTGCTTCCTCTATGGCATTAGTATATATAATAAATTCTTTCTCAAAATCCAGCTTCACCAAAACCGGTGCGGAGTTGATTGCCTTCTTTATCCTTACAAAAGCATTTTCGATGTCATCAGTCCAAGAAAAGGAGTGATCTTGCTTAAGAATATTGTGAATTGGTTTGACCATTACTGCAAAATTAGGAACAAACCTACGAACAAAGTTGATAATGCCCATAAAGGCTTGAACCCCCTTTTTGGAAGTAGGAGCAGGAAGATTTAGGATAGCAGAAATCCTTTCGGGATCTATGCTTATTCCTAAATTAGAGATAATGTTCCCAAGGAGCTTTCCCTTGGTAACATCGAAGATATACTTAGAAGTATTTAAAGAAATGTTGAATTTCCTGCATCGCATGAGAACCTTTCTAAGATGACCAAAATGATCTAATCGTTTTTTTGAATATACAGTTAAGTCATCAAGATAAATCTGAATAATTTTGTCGATCAGATCCTTAAAATATGTTTGCATAGATCTTTGGAAAGTGGCACCTGCATTAGATAATCCAAAAGGCATACGTTCATAAGAGAAAGTGCCCCAACGTGTAATAAAAGTGGTTTTATATTTATCTATCCTTTTTACCTTGATCTGATTATAACCAGAAAAATTGTCAAGGACATCATCTGTGACCCTGCAAATTGCTGCAAAATCATTTACATATTAGGGAGAGGAAAATGGTCTTTCACGCTAGCTCTATTCAGTGCGAGAAAATCAATGCATAGTTTGATCTAACCAGTTGTTTTCTGAACAGAAAAAAATTGGAAACCCACTCAGAATACTTAACAGGAAAAATTGTCCCATCCTTCAAGAGTTTTTCCAACTCCTTCCAAATGGTTGCTTCAAGTGCGGGGTTAATGGGTCTTTATTTTTGCCTAATTGGTTTTATGCCTTCCTTGATAGGACTGGAATGTTGTATAAGAGTAGGATAAAAACCATGAAGATCCTCATAAGACCAAGCAAAAACATCTTGAAACTCACGGAGTAACTCAGTGAACTTCAATTTTTCTTCATCAAAACATTGGGCACCTATATTAACATTATTTGGACAATCGGGTGTCCCAATGTTTAATGAAATGGTTTCACCCACTTTCCTTTTTTACTCCTCTTCTTTATGTTTTTCTTTGTTTCCTACATCACTCAATGAAAATGAACTTTCTATAGGAGTCAAGCCCTTCGGAATTTTGTTGTCTTCCATGGATATAATCTCCTTGGGCTTATAAGGTTCATTTTGTATGAAAGCACAGATGCTCTCATCACTAGGGAAGACCTGCCATGACTCTACATTGTCAGGGATATGAGGATGATACAAATATTGAAAGGTGCAATCAGGTATTTGTGGCAGAAGTTTCCAAGTAGGAGAGGCTGCAAAACAGCTAACCTATCAGCCATTGAATTCAATTCCCTTTTAACATGAGTGATGTTGAAAGATAGCAAGTTCAAAATAAGTGCCCAGACAGTCTGGGTGTAGTGTTTCATTAACTTGTTGCTAGGAGAATATATATTACGTACAAGGTTTACAACAAGTTCAAAGTCCCCAAAAACTATAAGGTGACCACAACTTAAATTATAGGCATTTTTAATGCCTAGCAGTAATGCTTCAAATTTGGTGACGTTTTTAGTGCAAGCAAACTCTAACCTATAGGAAAAGTTGTGAATTTTACAATTATGTATTGTCTGGATTCTCATGATCCAACAATTATATGCCATTGTTAAATATAGAATCGCTTCTACAAATATTCTTGCGAAATTTAAAACATGATCGCCAATTGCAATATCAAGAAGAAAGATCAATCACACATAACACATATGTTTTACCGGGGAAGCATAAAGCTAAAAACCCCACTATCATATATTATGTATATATCATGGATAATGAAACAATCTCATACAAAACTCTAATCCAAGATCTCTTAGTACAATATACAATCGTCTCACACTGTCATACAAAAATTGGCAAATGCATGTGCCAATTTACTGCCTCCAGATAGCCTGCCTCCTCTACGCAATCCCTGCTAATGGAAATCCTTGCAAATGAATTTGAATTCCTCTTGCCCAGGCTGCGCATTCCTCATGGGCACATCCACTGTGTGTGTGATTGCATGAGTGCACTTCACTCAAATCACAACTGATAGCCAAACTGTCCCTTCCACATGTTATCTCAACTAGGTCTCCACTGGATCTGACATGCATGTAGTTAACAGTGGTAAATATTCAGTTGCATGTGAGATCACTGATTGTGAATTAATTAATAATTAATTCACTGATCTCTCACTAGTGTAAGTTCAGTTACAACTAGTACAACTGAGCTTAACTCACTTAACTGAGTTAAACTTCCTCACAACTCACATAATTACACATCCAACTCTGTTACAACATTGAATCACTCAGTTAAAACTAATTCAACTTGGATGTCACACCAATCAACCTTTGAACTCGAATTTCCTATAGCTAACTGATTTTCCATTTCAGTTAACTATTTTCAAGTAATTATGAGATAATAGATTACTATTTATTGTCCAATTTACTTAAGGGAAAAATAAATTAGACACACATTTCTTGTTGACTTTTCAACACTCCCTCTCAACAAGAAAGGGATTATCCTTCACCCCAATCATGTCTCTATGGTATTTGAATTTGCTTCTGGTCAGTGCCTTCGTCAGAATTTCTGCATCCTAATCTTTCGTAGGAATGTACTGAAGCAACATGATCTTCTGCTACACACAATCTCTAAGATGTTGATACCAGATATCTCTATGCTTAGATCTATCATGAAACACAGGATTAATCAAGAGTTTAATGCAACTCTGATTATCACAATGAATCATTGTCGGATCTAAATGAGAACCAAACAAACCAACCAAGATCTTTCTCGTCCAGATAGCCTCACATGAAGCTTGATTTGCTGCCATGTATTCTACTTCCACTAAACTAAGTGCCATGGATCTGTGCTTCCTGCTATACCAAGAAATAGTTGTAGATATGATACTAAAGATCCCCCCTGATGTGTTGTTTATGTCCATTGGGCTTCCCGCCCAATCTACATCCATGAAGCCATGCAACTTCACCTCATCCGTCTATCTGTACCATAATCCATACTCAAATGTGCCCCTCAGGTATCTCGGGATATGCTTACCCACCTTCCAAAAGAGCTTGGTAGGCTTAACCATCGCTTGACTCAGTTGGTTAACCACATAGCAAATGTTTGTCTCGTGTTCACTAGATACATTAGCGAACCCACTAACTGTCGATAGACAATAGCATCCACTACCTCTCCAGAAGTAGCATCCTCTTTCCTCCAGTTTCCTTGAAGAGGAGTATCCATGGGTTTGTATCCCTCCATGTGAAACTTACCCATTATATCCCTTGCATACTTGCCTTGAGACACAAAAAGTTCACCATCTCGCTGCCATATTTCCAATCCAAGGAAATAATGAAGAAGGCCCAAATCCTTCATCTCAAACTCCTTTGCAAGTTCCTCCTTGCATGAGTGTATCAACTGCTCATAACCAGTCAGTATTAAATCATCAACATAAAGAACAATGATTAAAATCTTACCCTCCACCACAATTTGGTATAGGTTTTCATCTGCTTCACTTTTCGTGAAGCCTAGTCCGGTGAAATAGTTGGCTATCCGAGTGTACCAAGCATGGGGTCCTTGCTTTAACCCATAGAGCACTCTCTTGAGTCTGCACACATGTGGCTCCCTGTCAAAGGTCTCAAAACCTTTTGGTTTCTCAATGTACACTTCTTCCTCAATGATCCCATTAAGAAACATTATTTTTACATCCATCTGATGAATGCGCCATCCCATCTGCGCTGAGAGTGCAAGGATGGATCTTATGGAAGAGTACCTTGTTACAGGTGCAAAGGTCTCATCATAATCTATCCCCTTGATCTGTGAGAAGCCTCGAGCCACAAACCTAGCCTTGTATTTATCCACACTCCCATCAGCAGCTTGCTTTACCTTGTAGATCCATCTCGAACCTACCACTGATTTTTCAACCGGTCTTGGGACAATTTCCCATGCACTGTTTTTGACAATGGAGTCATACTCCTTCACCATAGCATCAACCCAAGTGGGATCCTTCACTGGTTTTTGAAAGGAAGATGATTCAGACACAATACATTTTCTCATGAGAGCCATGTATCCAGTAAATCGATCAGGAGACTGTCCCTATCTGCACTGTGAAGTAGGGGCTCCTACATTCTATGCAGCATCTAGTCTCAATCTATCAGCTTTCGTGGTGCGTTTTCTGCCATTTTTTTATGGATGGCTCTGCATGAGTGGTTTCCTCCAGTCCATGAACATCCTCATGTGGCTGATCCACATCTTGAGACTCATCTTTGGGAACCAGCAGTTCCTCCTCTGCATGAAAGTATAGCTCCCTCTCAAGTGATAACTGCATGGCTTTCCCCTCATCAAATTTTATATCCTGTCACATAACAGTCATCTTACTGTTAGGAAAATACACACGATAATTATGGGGTGTTTCTGTGTACCCCATAAAAATCCCAACTTCAGCAGTTGGTTCCATCTTCTTCCTGGCATCCTTGGTCACATGCACATAAACAGATGAGCCAAAAATCTTAAAATGTGAAACATCAGGTTTCTTACCAGTGAAATCTTCTTCATGTGTACTCATGTCAAGTACTCTATGAGGATAACGGTTTTTCACATAAACCGCAATGTTGCATGCTTCCGCCCACAAATGCATTGGTAGGCCCTGATCATGCAATATCGCTCGTGTTGCACCCACGATCGTTCTATTCTTCCTCTCCGCGACCCCATTTTGTTGTGGGTTATGAGGCGCTATGAGTTCTCTTCGAACTCCTTCTTTGTTGCAGAAGTCTTTGAATTTGTTAGAGATGTATTCTCCACCATTATTGCTCCTAAGAGCTTTCACTTTCTTCCCCGACTCTTTCTCCACCAATGCTTTAAAGTCACAGAACTTTGAGAATGTTTGATCCTTCTTCTGCATGAAGAAGATCCCGCATTTACGAGAAAATTCATCAACAAAAATAACATAATACTTATGTTTTGTTTTTAAAGCAACCGAGAATGGTCCACACACGTCTGTGTGAACTCTCTCAAGGATCACCGAAACATGGTTCTCCTTTTCATGAAAGGTGGAATTTACATACTTCCCCATGGTGCAACCCTTGCACTGATCTAACTGAGCAAGTGTTCCCATTAGAAGTCTAGTAGATATTTGCTGCATGATTTTCAAGGCTCCATGATGAAGATGGCCCAATCACATGTGCCATAATTTGCCCTCATCTTGGCTCACCACTTTTTCTGCCTTGCCCATCATGGCAGCGCAGCCGTCTACCTCTAGCATGTAGAGATTCTTAACTCGAATCCCTATCCTCTTGACTTGACTCGTTGTTTTATGTCGCAGAAAAGCTTTTCCATTGCTGAAAACAACATCATAGCCTCTGTCCTCCAACATTGCGACTGAGACCAGGTTTTTCTTCAGACCTGGAACATGCATAAAAATTTTCAATTGAAATCGTTTACCTGACTCCCTCTGAAAGGTAATGGTACCAATGCCAGTCACAATGTATCGTCCATCATCCCCCATATCTATATACATTTTGAGATCTCTATCCTTCAAGTCACTGAAAAACTCCTTATCTCCTGTCATGCAGAAGGAAGCGCCACTATCCAAATACCACACCGATCCCAATGCACTTGAAGCCATGCATTCGATCAAAGAGAAGTCAAGTTCAAATTGTGAGGCAAGGGCCTCACCAGCTGCAGCTCCATCAACCTTCTTGTTCTTCTTCTTCTGCGGACAGTTAGTAGCGAGATGCCCATGTTCATGACAATGAAAACACTTCACTTTGGACAAATCCAGCTTCTTGACTTTAGACTCGGATTTTGAATGGAATTTATTCCCCTTCCCTCTCCTTGCCTTGGAAGCCAAAGAAAAATACTCTTCATCATCATGCTTTGATGAAGATCCATCTCTCGTGTTCCGCCTAAACTCCTCCTGCACTAGATCCGACCATAGTTGTTCCCAAACTGACAATTTTTCCCTTCCATTAACAGAGTATTGATAACTGTGCCAACTCTTAGGAAGTCCTAGGAGCACCAAGCTCACCAAATCATCATCAAAGAATGTTATTCCCACACTCCCCAGCTCATCCTGACATTGGACAAACTTCATGAGATATTTTGGAATGGCGTCACCCTTCTCCATCTTGATCTTCCTGAGTTTATCTTTGAGCGCCAATTTCCTATGGTCGTTGTTGTTTTGGAATAGATCCATCAAATCCTTCCGCATTTCATATGGTGTGGCTTTCCCATGGATATTTGAGACAATGTGGTCTCGTACTCCCTCCAACAACATCCTTGACATCTTTGCCACTTTATTTTGCCATGCATCAAGATTTGCAGCGTTTGCAGCATCTGGCTTAGGAACATATTTGTCAATGAATTTCTTCAAGCCATTGTCTTCGAGTACTGCCTCCATCCTGTCCTTCCAAGAAATGTAGTTTGAGCTACCCTCGAGTGCATACTCTAACCTCAAGCCATTGAAAGCCATTTTGATCTTGAATCATTTGTAGCACCAAGAAAGTTTTTCTGCAAATTCGAATTCTATCCAGCCACAAACTCAACTTCTTTAATCTTCTGCGCTCTGATACCATGTAGAAATTTCAATACAAATTATGTATTGTTTGGATTCTCTTGATCTAACAATTATATGCCACTATTAAATATAGAATCGCTTCTACAAAAATTCTTGCGGAATTTAAAACACGATCATCAATTGCAATATCAAGAAGAAAGATCAATCACACATAACATTGATGTTTTACCGGGGAAGAATAAAGATAAAAACCCCACTATTATATATTATGTATATATCATGGATCATGAAACAATCTCATACAAAACTCTAATCCAAAATCTCTCAGTACAATATACAATCGTCTCACACTGTCATACAAAAATTGGCAAATGCATGTGCCAATTTACTGCCTCCAGACAGCCTGCCTCCTCTACGCAATCCCTGCTAATGGAAATCCCTGCAAATGAATTTGAATTCCTCTTGCCCAAGATGTGCATTCCTCATGGGCACATCCATTGTGTGTGTGATTGCATGAGTGCACTTCACTCAAATCACAACTGATAGCCAAACTGTCCCTTTCACCTGTTATCTCAACTAGGTCTCCATTGGATCTGACATGCATGTAGTTAACAGTGGTAAATCTTCAGTGGCATGTGAGATCACTGATTGTGAATTAATTAATGATTAATTAATTGATCTCTCACTAGTGTAAGTTCAGTTACAACTAGTACAATTGAGCTTAACTCACTTAACTGAGTTAAACTACTTCACAATTCACAAAACTACACATACAACTTTGTTACAACTTTGAATCACTCAGTTACAACTAATTCAACTTGGATGTCCCACCAATCAACCTTTGAACTCGAATTTCCTATAGCTAACTAATTTTCCATTTCAGTTAACTATTTTCAAGTAATTATGAGACAATATATTAATATTTATTGTCCAATTTATTTAAGGGAAAAATAAATTAGACACACATTTCTTGTTGACTTTTCAACACATCCCATCCTCTAAGTTGATTTTTTTTGACGTAGTGTTGTCCTCATTGGAAAAGATGGATTACACTCCTAGGTCCTCTTCAATATAATTTACATTAGGTTGTGGGATGCTTTCTATATAAGGTGAATTATTCCCTCCCTTAGGACTATGATGTTCTTCCCAATCTGAGGAATAGATAAGTGTGTCACGTCGAGTGAGAGGTATCCACCTGTCAAGGATTTCCAGTCTCTTCCTAAGATGATTTAATGATTACTCACTAGCATGTCAATTACCTGAATATTAAGGGTTGTCCTTATTTCAAGATGCACGCACAAAACCAAGGTCACGTCCTTGATCTCACCTATGGTTGATTTTTGTAAACTATTATAGGAAATCATGCTTCTGGCATTTTCATTTTATACAAGACAAGCATAGCTCTTCCATAATAATTTTCAACATTATGCTTAGGCCTGAACCGCCGTCAATCAGACAACAATGGGCTATTTTGTCCATAATCTTTATAGAAATGAAAAATGGAGGATTTTTTACAAAGTATCTAAAATTTTGTACACCTACTTTATTTATAGTAGAGTCCTCTTCGTCTACCTCTTCAGAGAGATTGGCTACAATGGAATTTTTTCCTTCCATAAAAATTTTCAGTTGCTTTTGTTGCTAAGGGACGAAACCATGTCCAGGAAGGTAGCATCGACTTTAATATTAGCCAATTGATTAAGAATGTTGTATTTGGAAGAGGGAAGAGGGGAGGGAGTTCCTTGAATGTCAAGAGTTTTAGTAACTTGTACAGTATTATCTGGTGAAGATGAGCTTGGGCTAGAAGAAGTAAGAGGGGGATCATATTTTCCTTTCGAAGAATAGGATTTATTCCTAGTGTTTATGATCATGGCATCCTCTGGTTCTGCGAAATCTAGAACAACTATGGTAGTTTCAGGTCTTTTGCAAAATATTTTATCTCTGGCACTCTTTTTTACCTCACAAGTACTTTCCTCATGGTGTTCCTCGCAAAAATTACACCAACTGCGAGGCATGGTGGCCTTAGGCTGAAAGTTGTTTTCATTAGGATTCCTAAAGGTTGGTGAAGAAGACGATGAGGCCCCAAGGGTAAGTGAAGGGACATTTCCCTTTTGCTCATACGCTATCATTCGGTTATTCATGTCTTGTACAAGCTGTAAGAGGGCGGACATGTACGTTTGTTTAATTGAGTCTCCCTTGGGAAGACCTATTAATTCTATCTATTCTTCATGCTCTAGACAAGTATGCAGAGTGGAAATAAGATTGTCAATAGCTTTTTCTTCAAGCCTATGACAGTAGGGGGAAGGTAGAGCATTATAGTAATGCATAAAAGAGGCTTGGTTATGAGGGCAAATAAGTTCAGGAATTTGGTTATATAACTTGGTGAAATGTAAGTTGAAAGACTTGATAGTCTCACCGTCTTTGTATGTAATGTTATTATATTCTCGTAATTGTTCGGTTGGGCTCTTAGACTTCCCATAAGTAGATTTGAACCAATAAAATAACTCCTCCCAAGTGGAAAGAATCTTGGGAGGAAGAGAAAATAAATATGGCATTGCTTTCCCTTCAAGGGAAGTAACAAATAATCGCATACAAGTGTCATTGTCATTGGCTCCTATGTTGTGATAGGCATTATAAAATGCCACCAAGTGTTCATTCGTAGTGATCGTGTTATTTCCTGAAAACCTAGGGAGATGCTCTTTGAATTTTGGAAGTGGACAAGTAGTAGGCGCTAGGTTTAGAAAAGAGGATACATGCCACGGAGTAGTAGTAGCATCTTGTTCGAATTGAAAGAGTCCATACTTCTTTATGGCCTTAGTGGGATTGGTAGTAGATTGGACAGGGACTTGATGACTATACAAGCTACCAATCACTGATGAGGCTGAAGATTTAGATGAAGAAGCACCTCCAGTGCCACCAGAGCCACCCACAGATGTCATATTATGAATGATAGGTAAGGGAGATAAAGATGAACTGGCTGAGTTAGACAAAGTTCTCCTTAGAGTACCTTGTTGGGTTGACAAAACAACGTTTCTTCTTCCTATTTCAGCAATAGGGTTGATCTCAGGTGATAACCCTCTTCTTCTCCTAGAGATGTGAGGGTTTAAGGACATGAAAAGAAGATCAAAACTTTAGGAAAAATAAATCTATGTATGATTCCTAGGTTGTCTTTGCCTGGCTTCCCAGCGTTCTCAAACACTTATGTCTTGTTCAACTACTACCCAAAAGCATTCAAGCTCAGCCCGAGTGTTAGCGGTTTATAATATGGTATTGAATAAGGTTAAAGAAATGTTGGTTTGATCTTTAAGACCGGGCTCAATATTGGGTTGCCTTGTAACAGGTATTGTCACGAAGAAAAGAAAATAGTCAAAGAATCAAAAGCAGAAACATAAAAATATTCAATGATAATGTGAATTCAATCAACCAGAGAGATATGGAAGATATTCCCAGTATGGTCTTCAAATAAATGTTGAGTAAAATATATGAATTATCTTACTCAATCATTTTTGAATCTTGTCTAGCTAGGAAAAAATAGTTGGGAATATCACCCTATGCTTTATAGCCTCAGAAATAATTTCCCAATCCACAATTATTAATTATCAGGGCTTAGGTTGATTTATTAATGAAAAGAATGTTGCAAAAATAAAATAAAATTTTAGTTTTTAGTTTTATAAACATATGCACATTGCAGTAAGTAAATATGGAGATCAAAAAGCAAAAGTGACCAAGTCATAAATCCACACAAATGAGACATAATAGAAATCTTATTTATTTCATTCCAATAAATCAAAAGTGTTTATTTATATCATTCAAAGAAATCTTATTTATTTGCCACAGACTGCTGCCAATTTGACTCTGCACAATATCATTTATCAGCTATTAAATTTAATCCATAAACAAACAAGTATACACAGACTATGAAAGATAGATCAACACCTTCAAAACAAGCATCTGAATGATATGGTTCATCTTTAAACCTTGTTGTCTATAGTAGGACCTTGCTATCAAAAAGAGAATTAGGCTCTGAATAACTCAAGAATGAATGAAAACTGAACTATCTCATGTAAACAAAAGAGCAAACCTTAGTCTTGATTTATCCTTCTATCATCCCCTTGGTCTTCCTTCTCATTTGGATTTTATGCATTCCAAACAAGTTGAAGTAGTTCAACTACTTTCTTTAGTTAAGTTAATTAAACTTAACTAATTTTAGTTTAGGGGAAGTAATAATAATAATAATAATAATAGTTAAGGGTCTTTATTCAATAATAACTAAGTAGGTGGGACCCCTTGTGACTCCCTTCTTTTATTCTTTGCAAAAAAAAACACAATTAGATAATCATTTAAACACATGCCTCCTTGTAGCTCCCATCAATATTTCCAAAATTTGAATATTAAATATCAGAAATAATTCAAATCATATCCAAAACATGTAAATAACCACATTATCCCAAAAAAATAGCTTGTTGTCCAAAATTTTATGCAGACCATTGTCTTCAACAACTCAATCATAAACACATAAATTAAAATATGTATTTCCCTCTTTGAGAGGCAATCTTTCTTCTATCTTTGTTGTCCCCTTTGGACTTCCCAGAAGTAGCCTTTGGTTGATTCGAACCTTGAGGCTTAATCTCACTAATAACATGGGAACAATCGTCCTTCAGATGCATACAAGAGGACACTGATTTTGATGAGGCATTTGAAGGATATGAAGGGGAGGAAGCAGCTTTACCTTTGTCTTGCACACAGGGGACATCAGTATTAATCCTTTTTCTAGCATGAGAGGATTGAATAGGTGAATGCATAGGGGAAATTTGAACATTAGGATTTACAGGTGGAGGAGGTGGCAATAATAAGTTGGGTCAGCCACGATGGTGAGAGACTGTCGTATTGATAATCACCTGCCATCCATGATTTTCAGGAACTTTTGGTTGCATGGATACATGAGGAGGCACAGGAATACCAAGGATATTTTGAGGTTGGAAGGGATGCCTCTCTGGTCAGGGTTGAACTATCCCTTTCCCAATCCAATTGAAGAACCCAGCTTGAAACAGTTGTTTCAACTCCTGGGGGTCAGCATCAAAATGAATTGAGAATCTAGGCCTTCTAGGCCCTCTGTTCCAATTACCTCTTCCTCTATTGTTTCATCCATGGCTTCCCCTACTGAAGAAACCCATCCTGTATGTAGCAATTTATTAGTAACTAGCCCTTAACAGACCATATATGACATTGTGTTTATATGAAACAAAGTTTGGCTCAAAAATTGACATAAGACCCATGCAAATCAATCCATAATAAATTATTTAATAATTTCCAAGTGATCAGGAGGTGGAATAGGGTTCATGGGACATCTGGAGGGATTGTAATGGGAGAAAAAGTGGTAGCATGACAAGGGATAAAACACGAGTACTTCTCAACAATTCATTAAATAACTAACTGTGCAATCAATACCAAAAATATCAACTGGCACCAATTCATGTGTCATATATTTTGCCACTACCATACAGAGTTTTTAATTTATTTTATAGAACATGGTGTGTAAAAGTGAAATTGGGATCATGAGGGGGGTATAATGAGAGAAAAAGTGATAGTATGAGAGGGAATAATACAGATACTTTCCATAAAAAATAAATCAAATCAAACCACAACCATAACTCTATTCAAACCCACAATCCAATAAGCATCCACTTTAAAAACCAAAACCATTTAATTGTCCATTATTTACAGACAGAATGCTTGTTGACTTCAAATAAAAGACAATTCATATGCCAAGAATACTTCAATTATAGCAACATTCGCATCTTATACAATATATATGCAACATCATAATAACATCATTTCCAATTTCATAATAACATTATAACCCTTCAAGCCACAGTCTTTCACATTCCAATGCTAACCCTTCTCCTTTTAAAACAAAATAGAAATATGCACGGTGATTCCATCCATCCACATCCAACATTTATTTCTTAAACTCGAATAAGAATAGGCCCAGTATTAACCACCAATTGTCGACTTTTCAAGACTATTTGACACAATCCATTGCATTAAAACTCATAATCATGCTCTGATTCAATCACACATAGGTGTTCAACAATATAATCAACATAAGTCTTGATTCGACAAAAGCATTTAACCAATAACATGTAACTTTGAGCCTGAGATTCTCGTAAATTAAACATGTACAGACTTCTTTTAAAAGAAATTCCCAACAAGGAACAGAACCAAGTCGTTCCCAAGGAGAAACAAAACCAAGTCGTGCTCAACAAACCAGGCACACACAGATGTCTCTTTTACTCTTGACAGGATTGAAATGAGACCAAGATCGTGTTAGGGTTTAACACAACAAATAGCTCGACCAAAATGAAAAAGTCCTCAAGGATGCAGAGAGCTTGTGCCCCTTTTTAAAAAAAAAAATTATTGGGGAGAGGTAACAAGAGATGGATCAATCAAGGAAGAGTCTTTGAAGACACAGAGATCTTGTGCCCTTTATATTAAAATCACCAAAGAGACATAATATCAACCAATATTTTGACAATGAGGGTTACCAAAACGTGATAGTTAGTTGCCTCCAATGGAGAACAAGAGAACAACGCTAAACAACACTATGAGGAGAATGCCCGAGGACGTCCTGTGATCAACCAAAACATAACGAACTTCCATTTAAAATTATGGTCGATGCCCAAGACTTGACTATGCAATGTTTTCTAGCCACAGTGATAGTGAAGGCGATTCCATGACAAAAGACAGCTCGGGCTCACCCAAAACAAAGAAAGAATAGTGCAACTCTTAACAGTATGCATCGCAACCCGGAGGAACGAAACATCACAACCACTGAGATGAAAAGGAGTGACAACAACTTAACACCAATACTAGTTGTAAAACCCACGCACCAAGAACTTAGAGCTTGCTAAACCATAATTATAATTTTCCATAGAGAACCAGACCAAAACCTCAAGTTGATCGAACATGTTTTAAGCCAATAAACCAATGCACATGCTACAACAATAATATTCATTCCTTTTCTTTAAAACCCAACAATCCAGAGTATTCATAGAAGAAACCATAAGCACAGGACTGATACACAGTCGAAAACTTAAGAAAAACACAGACCTCATGCAATTCTGAGCCAAAAAATTGATTCATAACACAGAGGAACCATCATGGATGGAAAATAAAGGAACCATACCTAGAAAAGCTTGCTTGAGGGAAAGAGTTGGACTGTATTTTCTTTCACAACCAGAAATCGCGGAGCATCCACAACCACCAAAGCCAAAAAACCAAATGCAAGTACGGCTAGAGTGATAGGCTCGAGGGTTATTTGAGTAACGTGCAGTAAATTCACGTCGTTGCCTTCCCCAGACCCATTCAATTCAATGTGCAAGCCTGCCCATCAACCATTAATTCAAACACATATCCATTTCTATATCCATTGCATAGTGCGTCACCCTAATTCATGTCAAAATCATTTAACAACAACCATATTCTATAACATTACTATATATATGCCTCACACAGAATCCTTTAATCAAAGCACATAAGTCTAGCAGCAAGGTCTATATGTCCTTCTCTTATGTCAATCACATACAACCTTAGGGCTTATTCATAGTCTTCTTTTTTTTCATGCTTTCATCATCCTTTTCCATGAAATCATATATAAAATAATCAACAATGTTTAATGCATAACATGACACCTGTAAAAAAAATAATCCTTTTATCCATAGTACTTCCATAAGTTGTGAGTGACTACCAAAACAATCTATCCATAACACATTCAACCAACCATCTTATCGCCATAACGAATAAAACCATGAACTAAATCATCAACTATAGAAGACTGTGTTGGCAACATTATAACAGCAAACAAAGATATAAGTGTAACACATCCATCCTAGCACCACTAGTCTACAAGGGGGTCTCACCCACTAGTTTATTATTATTTATTATAAATAATTAATAGAGCTTGGAAATTATTTGTGAGCAGTATTCATCGTTGCGATTTTAAGCGTCAACATGTAGGACACTTGACAGATTGAGGATGTCGATGGCATCAATGGACCTCCTTGGACTCTGGATCAAGTCAGGGAGTGGACTGTATTGGTTTGGTTATTTTTATTTATGCATATGTGACATATGATCGGGTATATTATGATGTTGTTTATGGATCATTGACAGTGTTTCGTTGACGGATGCAGGTTGACGATTGCTTGCTAATCAGACTCACATAAGGAGTAAAGGGTCCATGCACAGCAACCAGATATTGAGGGAGAGGTGTGGCAGCATCCATGTCACAGCCTACTAGCACTCCCACCGTGGCTCGAACTGTAGGTTAAGTATTACCTAGTTCGAGAGATCCACGATATCATGAGGGCGAACTGAAACAGCTGCTCACAAAGATTCTAAAGGGAACACAATAAGGAAGGGTCCTTATTCCTTAGGGGCCCTTAGTCTCTCACAAGGTCGCATGAATGGAGTATTGACTCCAAGGGTTGGACAACTACCAAAACCAGTCAAAGGTGAGTGGCACCCTTGGAGCACATAGTGCGTCTTGTAGGGCACGTCGCGTAATTAAAATTTGAATCAAAGGCGAGTGGCACCCTTGGAGCACATAGTGTGTTTTGAAGGGCACGTCGCGTAATTAAAATTTGAATCAAAGGCGAGTGGCACCCTTGGATCACAGAGTGCGTCTTGAAGGGCACGCAGTGGTATAAAGAAAAAAAAAAGATGAGTCAATGAATCTAGGTGGCCTAGAAAACTTGAGCGAATGTTAAACCTTAAAACCTTAGGCGCCTCTCGAATTAATTAATTGATTAATTAATCAACTAAAGAATGAATCTATTAAGCATAATCCCTAAGGGTATAGGAATTTGCAAATAAATATTTAACTAAACCTAAGTCTAAGTGAGTGAGAAGACTAAAAACTAAATTTTTAAATTAAATAATGAGGGGAATGAAAT
>ML793344.1:168572-199228 GCA_009831015.1 Picea engelmannii | reverse complement strand
ATTAGTAACTAGCCCTTAACAGACCATATATGACATTGTGTTTATATGAAACAAAGTTTGGCTCAAAAATTGACATAAGACCCATGCAAATCAATCCATAATAAATTATTTAATAATTTCCAAGTGATCAGGAGGTGGAATAGGGTTCATGGGACATCTGGAGGGATTGTAATGGGAGAAAAAGTGGTAGCATGACAAGGGATAAAACACGAGTACTTCTCAACAATTCATTAAATAACTAACTGTGCAATCAATACCAAAAATATCAACTGGCACCAATTCATGTGTCATATATTTTGCCACTACCATACAGAGTTTTTAATTTATTTTATAGAACATGGTGTGTAAAAGTGAAATTGGGATCATGAGGGGGGTATAATGAGAGAAAAAGTGATAGTATGAGAGGGAATAATACAGATACTTTCCATAAAAAATAAATCAAATCAAACCACAACCATAACTCTATTCAAACCCACAATCCAATAAGCATCCACTTTAAAAACCAAAACCATTTAATTGTCCATTATTTACAGACAGAATGCTTGTTGACTTCAAATAAAAGACAATTCATATGCCAAGAATACTTCAATTATAGCAACATTCGCATCTTATACAATATATATGCAACATCATAATAACATCATTTCCAATTTCATAATAACATTATAACCCTTCAAGCCACAGTCTTTCACATTCCAATGCTAACCCTTCTCCTTTTAAAACAAAATAGAAATATGCACGGTGATTCCATCCATCCACATCCAACATTTATTTCTTAAACTCGAATAAGAATAGGCCCAGTATTAACCACCAATTGTCGACTTTTCAAGACTATTTGACACAATCCATTGCATTAAAACTCATAATCATGCTCTGATTCAATCACACATAGGTGTTCAACAATATAATCAACATAAGTCTTGATTCGACAAAAGCATTTAACCAATAACATGTAACTTTGAGCCTGAGATTCTCGTAAATTAAACATGTACAGACTTCTTTTAAAAGAAATTCCCAACAAGGAACAGAACCAAGTCGTTCCCAAGGAGAAACAAAACCAAGTCGTGCTCAACAAACCAGGCACACACAGATGTCTCTTTTACTCTTGACAGGATTGAAATGAGACCAAGATCGTGTTAGGGTTTAACACAACAAATAGCTCGACCAAAATGAAAAAGTCCTCAAGGATGCAGAGAGCTTGTGCCCCTTTTTAAAAAAAAAAATTATTGGGGAGAGGTAACAAGAGATGGATCAATCAAGGAAGAGTCTTTGAAGACACAGAGATCTTGTGCCCTTTATATTAAAATCACCAAAGAGACATAATATCAACCAATATTTTGACAATGAGGGTTACCAAAACGTGATAGTTAGTTGCCTCCAATGGAGAACAAGAGAACAACGCTAAACAACACTATGAGGAGAATGCCCGAGGACGTCCTGTGATCAACCAAAACATAACGAACTTCCATTTAAAATTATGGTCGATGCCCAAGACTTGACTATGCAATGTTTTCTAGCCACAGTGATAGTGAAGGCGATTCCATGACAAAAGACAGCTCGGGCTCACCCAAAACAAAGAAAGAATAGTGCAACTCTTAACAGTATGCATCGCAACCCGGAGGAACGAAACATCACAACCACTGAGATGAAAAGGAGTGACAACAACTTAACACCAATACTAGTTGTAAAACCCACGCACCAAGAACTTAGAGCTTGCTAAACCATAATTATAATTTTCCATAGAGAACCAGACCAAAACCTCAAGTTGATCGAACATGTTTTAAGCCAATAAACCAATGCACATGCTACAACAATAATATTCATTCCTTTTCTTTAAAACCCAACAATCCAGAGTATTCATAGAAGAAACCATAAGCACAGGACTGATACACAGTCGAAAACTTAAGAAAAACACAGACCTCATGCAATTCTGAGCCAAAAAATTGATTCATAACACAGAGGAACCATCATGGATGGAAAATAAAGGAACCATACCTAGAAAAGCTTGCTTGAGGGAAAGAGTTGGACTGTATTTACTTTCACAACCAGAAATCATGGAGCATCCACAACCACCAAAGCCAAAAAACCAAATGCAAGTATGGCTAGAGTGATAGGCTAGAGGGTTGTTTGAGTGACGTGCAGTAAATGCACGTTGTTGCCTTCCCCAGACCCATTCAATTCAATGTACAAGCCCGCCCATCCACCATAACATCAACCATTAATTCAAACACATATCCATTTCTATATCCATTGCATAGTGCGCCACCCTAATTCATGTCAAAATCATTTAACAACAACCATATTCTATAACATTACTATATATGCCTCACACATAATCCTTTAATCAAAGTGCATAAGTCTAGCAGCAAGGTCTATACGTCCTTCTCTTATGTCAATCACATACAACCTTAGGGCTTATTCATAGTCTTCTTCTTTTTTCATGCTTTCATCATCCTTTTCCATGAAATCATATATAAAATAATCAACAATGTTTAATGCATAACATAACACCTATAAAAAAAATAATCCTTTTATCCATAGTACTTCCATAAGTTGTGAGTGACTACCAAAGCAATCTATCCATAACACATTCAACCAACCATCTTATCGCCATAAAGAAATAAAACCATGAACTGAATCATCAACTATAGAAGACTGTGTTGGCAACATTATAACAACAAACAAAGATATAAGTGTAACACATCCATCCTAGCACCACTAGTCTACAAGGGGGTCTCACCCACTAATTTATTATTATTTATTATAAATAATTAATAGAGCTTGGAAATTATTTGCGAGCAGTATTCATCGTTGCGATTTTAAGCGTCAACATGTAGGACACTTGACAGATTGAGGATGTCGATGGCATCAATGGACCTCCTTGGACTCCGGATCAAGTCAGGGAGTGGACTGTATTGGTTTGGTTATTTTTATTTATGCATATGTGACATATGATCGGGTATATTATGATGTTGTTTATGGATCATTGACAGTGTTTCGTTGACAGATGCAGGTTGACGATTGCTTGCTAATCAGACTCACATAAGGAGTAAAGGGTCCATGCATAGCAACCAGATATTGAGGGAGAGGTGTGGCAGCATCCATGTCACAGCCTACTAGCACTCCCACCGTGGCTCGAACTGTAGGTTAAGTATTACCTAGTTCGAGAGATCCACAATATTGTGAGGGCGGACTGAAACAGTCGCTCACAAAGATTCTAAAGGGAACGCAATAAGGCAGGTTCCTTATTCCTTATGGGTCCTTAGTCTCTCACAAGGTCGCATGAATGGAGTATTGACTCCAAGGGTTGGAAAACTACCAAAACCAGTCAAAGGTGAGTGGCACCCTTGGAGCACATAGTGCGTCTTGAAGGGCACGTCGCTTAATTAAAATTTGAATCAAAGGCGAGTGGCACCCTTGGAGCATATAGTGTGTCTTGAAGGGAACGTCGCGTAATTAAAATTTGAATCAAAGGTGAGTGGCACCCTTGGATCACAGAGTGCGTCTTGAAGGGCACGTCATGGTATAAAGAAAAAAAAAATGAGTCGATGAATCTAGGTGGCCTAGAAAACTTGAGCGAATGTTAAACCTTAAAACCTTAGGTGCCTCTTGAATTAATTAATTGATTAATTAATCAACTAAAGAATGAATCTATTAAGCATAATCCCTAAGGGTATAGGAATTTGCAAATAAAGATTTAACTAAACCTAAGTCTAAGTGAGTGAGAAGACTAAAAACTAAATTTTTAAATTAAATAATGAGGGGAATGAAATATATCAATTTATGAATCAATGAAAATAAAATAAACCCTAAGGAGTGATTAATACACTTGTGCAAGTAAATAATGAATTACAATTTAATTGAGAATGGAATAAAACATACAAGAATGTGTAAGCATAGAAAGGTCTCTAGAGTCTAGTCTAACTAGAGAACATTCATATTTTCACTCAACTCCGTTTTAGAAAGGCACCAATCATAAATGGGAAATAAATGTAATAAAGGGACAGTAGGAGTGATTTTAGGAGCGCTTTTAGAATGGGTGAGGGAAATTGACTTTTAATTTAATTAAATTATGGATTTATTGGTGCAACTAATGGAACGGGTGACAAGTGTATGGGGGGAGTGATTCCTAATTAATTTAAAAAAAAATGAATTAAATGTGCAAATGGCCAGTAGTCACTAAGAAAAATTCTATAAAAGAAATGGCTGAGAGGATAAATGATCATGACTGGTGTGAGTAAGGTTATGCTGGAGAAATTTTGACTGATTTTTCTTGTGAGAGTTGGGATACCCAGCTCGAGAGAGAGAGAGTGGTAGCTCGACCTTGCGAGGCAAGCTAGGAGCTAGAGTATTCTTGTTGTGGTTGTGTGTGGCCCCTTTGTGGCTCGAGGGGCTACGGGGGAAGAAGAGTACCCCTAGCATTGGCTGGGAGGTACCGATGAAGTCACACGAATAGCAAGCGCGAGGTCGAAGGGAGCGCCAACGCAAAGGAACATCTTCAATTTTGTTGCCTTGTTTATAGTAATTCTTACCTTGGGAGTTTGTAATTATGTTAAGGTTTAAATTATAATCGAGTTATAGAATTCCATCATAACTGTATTATAATTCTAGTTGAATTGACAAGTTCGTTAATATCTTCGAGATCTAATTGGAGAATCTTGGCATGTAAAAAGAAATCCATTCCAGATCTGATTATTTTGTTCAATGTAAATTAGTTCAGTTTATTTAGGAAATTTTTGTGGTTATGATTGCCAGTATAACACTTGTTGCCATGGGTGGATTCTCTACTTTTATATTCTTAATATTCCTTGCAAAACTTCTGCCTAAAACAAATTCAGTCTGTAGACTCATTGATTTATTGACTGGTGTGCCTGGATTGCTTTCACTGCCTCAAACTCCTCATCGATTTTGTTTTATTTGTGAATTTTCCTTTTGCTTGGAGCATTCGATGCTTCGAAATATTCATTAGTTACTCATTATGAGTTTTCCTTATTGTCTGGTAATTTGATGGTGGTTCTCTACATTTTGGGCAGGTGATTTCGCCCTGATTTATCTCTGCTCCCAAAAATGATTTCTCCCAGCCATGTGATTTGTCCTTTCGAGATCTATGTGTTGGCAAGCATCTCAGCGTTGCTTCCTTCTCTACTCAGGGAATTTGGGTGTTTGCTCAGCGTTTTTTTTTCCTTTACCCTGTGCAAAATTCGTGACTTAAGGAGGCTTGCGTGTATGGGAGGGGACGCTTTGCATCCACCTTTAAGAGCTCAACGAACTTCCTTTTTCCTATATTTTTTGTTGTCCCTTTTCTCAGCATCTTTTACTTTTATCCCTGCATCTTGAGGAGTGCCCTAGGGCTCTGTGTTTTCCTCTCCTGCCTAGCGATTCTAGGGGTCCTTCTCTGCGTTTTGACATAACTCACAAAAAAAAAAAATATTAGCCTGTCTCTCTCTGGGATTTGCCTTACGCACATCATTTTTTTTGTTAGCTTGTCCTTCCCTGTGATTTCCCTCCAGATCTTTGTATCCTAGCAAGCTTCTTTGTGAATGTTGGGTACATCACCCCTGTGATTTGCCTCCAGTGAGCTTAATCGTGATTGGATCTCTACGTTGACCTGGAACACTTCATGTGCTGGTGTATTCGCCCATGGTTCTTAAACTCATTTTTCTCTACGCCTTGCATGTGTTTTTTTACCCATTTGCTTGTAGAGGCATCCCATGTGAACTTCTACCCTAACCTTACACTACGATGGAACTACTTCCTTTGGTTAGTTCCTTAAAAATTATGACAAGTTTTGATTAATCATCATTATAATCCTTTATTACTTTATTTATTTTAAGTGTGTATTTATATATTGATATTGAATATATATAGTTTTTTTTTACCATTTATGTTATGTGTTCACCTTGAAAAAATAGTGGTCGATTACCATGAAAGGTAATCATTCTTCCATTGTGTCCTTTTAGATTTTTAAGGATTTAAAGACAATAGAGACACCCCTTACATATTTTTCCGCACTTCCAACTGTCATTTAGATTGGAGATAATAACAAGGGTTCTGAGTCACTAGAGTATCCAACCAACAAATTTTGGGTCTCTCTTTCATGGCTTGGGGTTGCTTGAAGTTTTAATATATTCCATGAGTGTTTCAATGACTTCGCTTCTTGAAAGATGTTGATGTCAATTGATGGTGTATAATTATTGGTACCCTTTATTGACCTCCTCTCACGCGGTGGTTATTGTTCTAGTCTATGTAAAATCCTTATTAATTTGGAGTTTGGATAATTATTGTCAATTAGGTTTCTATGATTATTATTATTACTCAGATTATGAAGTGTCTAAATAACTATTAAATTAATGAATAGATTCCATTTTCTTTATTTGTAAAACTTAGTTTAACATCCTAAAAGTATAAATATCCATACAAATAGCAATCTCTTATTTATGCTAATGATTAAGTGGTTAGATTGTGTGGCTCTATGGACTAATGTTGATGCATAAATGGTTACGCTTTTGATTACTCGCGCGCATTGCAATAATGGTGATGCATGATTAGTTTAGTAATAAATTTACTTGTGCGCCTTAATTTAAGTGGGCGTGTGATTGCTTTGTAATTATTCTCTTGCACCTTTGATTTTAATGTTGATCACTCTTTCGTCATGAACAAGTTGCTAATTAATCTTGCGTCATGAATTTATGTCGATATACGACTGATTTAGTAACTAGTTTTCTCTTGTGCCATTAATTAAGTTGATATCTGAATGTTCTAGAGTTGTTTACTCTCACGTGCAGCGAATATTTAATGTTGATGAATGATTGTTAGAATTTGATATCATGTGCGCCTTTAGAAAAATGAATGAAATGTGATTGATTAATCATTTATGATATCTTATGCCAGTTAAAAATAGATTATTACCATGAGCCATGGATTATGTCGTGATTAATTGATTAGATTATTTGTGCGCATTGAATAATGATGATGTATGTTAATTAAGTGATTAATATTAAATGTGTGTATTGATTGATGTTGTTTTATGTTTAATTGAGTAATTAGACTCCTTGCACGCACTGAAAATATAATGTAATGTATGATTGTTTAGATATTAGACTTCTTGTGCAAATGGAATTTAATGTAATGAATGATAGTTTTAGATATTAGACTTCTTTGCGCGCAATGAAAATGTGATGTAATCAATTATTGCTTATATATTAGACTTCTTGTGTGACATGAATTTTAATGTGACGGATGATTGCCTTTATGTGATTGGGATCTTGCGCCATGAATATAACTGATAATTTACCTTGCACCTTGGATCTAATGTGGTGTAGGATGGGTTATGTGATTATTTAGATTACTTGCACGCCATGAATTAGATAGGATGTATGATGATAAGTTGATAATGACCCTTACGCTTGAATAATTGATGTTTAGGTCAATGGATTGATCTAGTTGATAGTGGCTTGATTGTATTAGTGGGATTTAGACACCTCCTTGTTCCTCATAATAGTCGCCAACCCTAAGACCTTAAATGGTCAAAATCAATTGGATCCTAGGCTTGAGCATTGCTTATGTTTCCTAGAGGTCCTAACCTTGCAGTGTAGGTTGGGCGGGTAGTCATTTTAATATTCATTATATGATTGATCATTGTTTATAAATTGTTCAAGATGATTGTGATGTGCTAAGCGGCAACGATGATTATGTTTATGTGCCGCTATCCTTTTTGTTGATGCATTGAAAGCGTCGTTATTGATTTCATTTATGAGTAGCTGGTAATGATTTTACTTATGGTGTCATTGATTTTCGGTTTCTATGATTTATATTGTTGACGCTAATTTCTTGATGTAAAATATATATATATATATATATATATATAGATACCTTTTATGCTTCTCTTTCCTAGTCATAACAGAGGGGTCGTTACTCTTGAATCCACTCAATATGTTAATGGTAATTACAATATTAGCATAAATGAATATTTGTTTAAAATTGTGTTTGCTTCTTGGAGATATGCTTGGTTGCTTGATACATGTGCAACTTTCCACATGAATTTTTAGAGAGATGTCTTTGAATAATTGAATGACAAGGTAGATGGTGTAGTAAACTTTGCAGATGGATTCAGTCTCAAACCCATGGGAATTGGTACCCTCAAGCTCAAATTGCATGGATTCCCAAATTTTATTCTACATAATGTTCTCTATCTTCGTGAGTTTCAAAGTAACTTTCTATCTCTTGTGCACATTCAACAAAAAGAACAGTATATTCACATGATTCATGGATAAGTTGAAATGAGGAGGTCATGTAACAACATGGTCATTATGACAAGATGGGAGGATGACATATTGTTGAAGTTGAAAGGAACATCTACATAGGCACAAAATTCTAGATACATTTCTCACCACGATGAAGGTATAGTGTCCTATAGTCTCTTGTGACATGCTATATTTGGGCACATCAATTATGATTATCTTTGTGTGTTGAAGAAAAATGTTGTTTCTAGTTTTCCCTCCATTCCACTGAACTTGAAGCAATGTGAGGCATTAGTATCCTTGGTAAACACAACAAGAAAACTTTTCATGATTCCACTTCGAGAGAACGTAGAAAGATAGAGTTGATACACTTTGATCTGTGTGGCCCCATGTTTGTTCTATATGCATTAGGTAATAAATATATCATGAATTTTATTGATGACTACACCAAGATGTGTTGGGTTTATTTGTTGAAACATAAATTTCAAGCATTTGAAACATTTAAAAATTTTCATCTTTGGATTGAAAATGAAGCTCAATATTGTATGGGCACTCTTCGAATTAATAATGGAGGGGAATATGCTTCTAATGAGTTTGAAAAATATCTTTTCCAACATGGGATCCAACATCAAACCACTGCTCGAGACAATCCTTAGCAGAATAGTGTAGCATAAAGAATGAACATGAGACTCTTGAACATGGTACATTCAATGTTATTTTTCAAGAATGTGAAGTAGATGTTTTGGGCTGATGCATTTCCATGTGCAGTATATGTGAGAAATAGGATCCCATCTCATGCTCTTGGGAATAATACCCCTTATGAAATTTGGTATGGATGCATTCCTTCAGTGAGGCATCTTAGGGTTTTTGGTTCCACCTACAATTCCTTAATTCCTAAGGAGAAAAGAAACAAACTTAGTACAAGGAGTTGAAAGTGTATCTTTTTGGGGTACTCAAATACCACAAAGTTATATCATCTTTACGATGAGGTAAAAAATAATTTCATTCTTTCCAAAGATGTGATTCTTCTTAAATCCACTAAAATGACAAAACTATTGAGATGTAGCTTGATCATCTGGATAGATTCACCCATGTAAAGACATATCATGAGTTTGATGATGAGATTCCACATATAAAAGGGTGAATCCCTATCTTGGATCAATCTATGCAATATCCTTTTGAGGTTCCATCTCTGCCTCATGTAGAAGCCCCAACCACTTCATCGAAACAGGAAGTTCAATTAGATGATGTGATTGAGAGAATTGAAAGGTTGAAACTTGATGGGAATGCATCACCATATCAATCAATGGAGAAACATGAACCATCACTGAAATGTCCAAAGTGGCTCATAAAGACACTTGAAATTGTTCATCCTGATGAGTTTGGAAATATAGGAACTAGAAGCTCAACAAGAAAAGATGATGGAGGTGATGTAGATAATTCAAATACAAGTGATGTAAATGATATGGATGTTTCATATTATTGTGGATTGAATTTATCTACTAACATTGAACCAACTTCATTTGAAGAAGAGAATTCTCATGATGAGTGGAAAGAATCCATGTAGAAGGAGTATGATGCGCTCATCAAGAATGGGACATGGAAGATGGTAGATCCCCCATTTGGAAGCAAACTAATTGGTTGCAAGTGGGTATACAAGAACAAGTACAAATCATATGCCTCACTTGACAAGCATGAGGTTAGGCTGGTGGAAAAAGGATGTGCATAGAAAGAAGGCATAGACTATGAGGAGACTTTTTCCCCATAGAAAAATGGGATACCATTCATGCATTGTTGGCTTTGGAAGCACATAATAGGTGGAGGATTCATCACATGGATGTGAAGGTATCCTTCTTGAATAGAGACTTGAAAGAGAATGTCTACATGTCTCAACTAGAAGGATTTCTTGTGAAGGGTAAAGAACATAAGGTATCCAAGCTCATCAAGTCTTTGTATGGCCTAAATAAAGATCCTCGTGCATGGTATGCAAAGCTAACTAAGCATATTTTGAAGATCAATTTCAAGCATTTTAGTCTTGATGATGCAACTTTGTTTGTCAAGAAAGTTGGAAAAATTGTTGTATATCTTGTGGTGTATGTAGATTATATTTTGATAACAGGGAACAATGAAACATATATTACATCCACAAAGAAAGAACTAAAGGAGGGTTTTGAGATGACAGACATGGGACATCTTCACTACTACTTGGGTATTGAAGTAACTCAAAATCCAAAGTATGTGTTCATCTCCCAAAACAAGTACATTGGAGTTTTGTTAAACAAATTTGGAATTGTTGATTGTAATCCTCTCTCTACTCCAATGGAGCAAAATTTGAAGCTAAAATCAAAATAATGGAATGAATTTCAGGATGCAACTAAATATAGACAACTTGTGGTGAGTCTTATCGGCCTTACTACTACCAAACCTGATATTTCATTTGCAGTTGGGATCCTTTCTAGGTTCATTTCAAAACCTTTTGAATGACATTAATGTGTTGCAAAGAGAGTTATAAGGTACTTTAAGGGAACTCAATAATTTGAGCTCAAACTCTAAGGTGGGTGACTTCAAACTAGTCAGACATAACAAATCCAAGGTTTGATGGGGATAAGGAGAATGGAGTGTTTACTTCAAGATACCTCATGAGTCTTGGATCAATAACTATCTCTTGGAGATCACACAAAACTTTTGTTCCAACAGATTCCACTACAGAGGTAGAATATGTGGTTGCTACAGAGGCAACAAAGGAGATTGTGTGGCTCGGGAAAATACTAGAGGATTTGCAAGAGAAACAGATGACATATACACCACTTATGATTGACAGCACTTCTGCAATCAAATTGGACAAGAATCCTATATTCCATGATTAAACAAAGCACTAAACACGGGTTTCCTTTCAAGATTCAATCCAGGAAGCGATATCTTGTCATCATCATATGAGTCAAAAATAGGCTGCTCATATCTAGGCTTTTTAGAGATAGGGCTACAAAGAATATCAGCTTCCAGAACAGACTCAATTTATTCACTTTCCTTACTGAGACAGCAAACACATTTTTCATCAGATGCAAATGAACAGGGAAGAGAAAAAACGGATTCCTCATCCAAGGTATCTTCTTCATTCTCACAGCCTACATAAGAATCAGATATATCCTGAACACAATCTTTATACTCCTCACAACAACTATGACAAATTAACTCAGAGAAATAAAACTTTTGACTATGAATATTGAAAACTGCATGAAACTCTTCGAGTGAAGAAATGCTAGAAAGCTTAAGAGAGTGATACCAAATACGATCATATCTTAGAAGAGAGTACATAAACATCTTCATATGTATGTCTTCATGTTGGATGTCAACTTGTTGTATCAAAGAATGAAATCCCAGAACATGTTCAAGAGGGTTGTCATTATTACCTTCATAAAATCTTGGCAGCAAGTCTTGCCATTCATCGATATGTGGCACAGGGTGAAAGATGGGCATGATGACAATAGATCCTCCATCGCCTCAAGAATCCATAAATCAGAAAGATTACATCCAGACAAGAAGAAACAGAACAGTGTGTAAACTAAGAAAATGGTCTGATAAAAACAATTCAAATGAATCTTCAATAACATAATATTTACAATCCAAGCCCTCCGCCTTACAAACTAAAAATACATATCCATGCTCATAAAACTCTCTCGGCTCTCCAGCATCTAAAAAACACCCCCTCCTTTTACAAAACTTAAACTGATCTATTTATAATCAAATCAATCCACAACTGCCAGGAGTGTGATCTGGCCATCCCATTCAAGGCTTTATGTATGTGCATCCTTCTATCAGACTGTGTGTGTATCCTTCTGTCAGACACGAGCTCAAATCAGCATGGGCCTGCAGGAAAAACTGTCCATAGGGATACCTAGGGCTAACAATTTTCTCTCCACGGACAGACCCTCCATGCCTTTTATTTATGGAGTGAGTCCGGGTTTCAACCACCACTCCCTTGCTTCATTAACTGATATGTTCTTGGGATCGAGACAAGGCCTGATGCCTAGGGGGTGGCCACATGCTACTCTCAGATTTGAATATGAATAAGCATGTGATTGTGGAGCCGTCAAATGTGGTTTGAATCCATGTCGCTTTTGAGCCCGCAATCCACCACCTTCTGCCATGTAGCCCTTTCATCATACCGTGGTTTCGATTGTGGGACCGCTCTACAAATTTATCATTTGAGCATGTTATGTCCCGCAATGAAGTGTGGTCATCAATCTGTTGCAAAGATCAATGGCTCTCAACTACCTCGGGATATTTTCTCTTGCTTTCTCCCACAATCCTCCGAAGTGACAAATTCCCAAAGTGAGAGATCTGGTGATGTGTGGCCTCTTGAATTTGACAGTCGAGATTCACTTTGGAATTTCGGGCTTTGGGCCTTTTTCTTCTACTTGCTTGCGTAATTCTCTGAAGTGTCGAATTCTCGAAGTGAGAGATCTGGTGACGCGTGGCCTCTTTATTTGGACACCACCTCCTCGGGATCGAGATAATATTTTTCTATTAGGGGGAGGCCACGTGTTGTTGTTTGATACAGCCCTATAAGAGCACGTGATTTCGGGGCCGTCGAAAGCGGTTTGGTCCCACACCGCTTCCGGGCCTGAAATGCATTACTTTCCACCACATATCCTCCCCACAATACCGTGGTTTGGATTTCAGCCCACCCTTCATATTTTAACACATGTGCAGTTTGTGGCGCCAAAATGACTGGTGGTCGTCGAACCGATCACGATCTGTGATCTAGGCATGCTGGCTATTTTAGCACCCCGCCAAATTTTTATCCATATGCCAATTGTGGAAACCCTCCAACTGTTTCTAGAGATGATACCAAATCGAAATGCATAGCGTATTTTTGCTTCTGCAAACTGCACTCGCCTGCCTGCCTGCCTGTACCTATGGTTGTTAACTGTGAACCTAGGAAACTTTATGTGATAACACTTACATAGAAATCATATCCTACTAACTAATGACCCATGAAGAGGGGTTAGGATTGGATCCTAATAGATTCTAGTTAGTCTACATACTAGAGTTGAAGCCACGTGTATTTATTCTCATCATGTTGACATCTAGACCCCCTGGACTCCTACATTTATGGCTGGTATTTGTTGGATTCTCATGTATCATAAGCCTTCTACTTCATCCATATAGTGAAAATTCTTCCTTTTTATGTCACCATTCAAACACCCCTGAGGAGATTATCATTGATGTCTCTCCCATTGAATACTTTCATTTGTATTTCTTACATTCGCATTACCTCTATCTAGTTGTTTTCTCAAGAATTTATCTCACCATTATCCCTATGTATCCCCATTTGGTTTCCCTAGTGGGATTCTGATTGGATATTGTGTCTCTTGATGCAATGGTTAGATTTGTCATATTCTCCTTTCACTACTACATATATTTTTTTTTCCTCTTGGCACCCCTTTGGAAATACTAGGAGGGTGTTGTGATTTTAAAGTACTTGGTTCAATTTTTGGCAGCATCCCTATGTTGTCCTTGTTCATAACATATGATATGAGTCACCTTTATTTTCCATGGACTCTATTCAGTTCCAAATTTCATCATGTTACAGTTTGTCAACACCTTCACCAGTTGTACCCATCCCATGTTGCCCATTTTTTACCTCCAGTTGTCCCAGTGGTTTACTGATATATCCTTGAAAATTTGTGTGCCCAATAGTTAACCATTCCCAGTGGAATGCTTTCGATCGCTACCAGGTGATCCTTGCACTTATGCTTTGAACAAGGGAAGTCTTATGTCCACCTCTCATTTCCTTCCCCCTTTCTTTTTGGTGTCAGACTCTATCAATCGCACCTTACTTTCCACCTCATGTTGGATTCAAGGACTCATTGCTACCTTGCTTTCAACAGGTTTTTCCCTATCGACACCTGTATTCTAGGGATTTGGCTTATAGGATTTTTTACCTGGCCTCTGTTGACAATTAAAATTGTCAATGAAGTTTTGTTCGCAAAGTGTTGCTAAAGCCTATTATTATTAAAAAACTAATAATACTAGTAGGTGGGACCCCCTTGAACTATTGAAGATCAGATCTGTTCATTTTTTATGTTGTGATGATGTGTGACACGGCTTACATGGTTGATGAGTTATTGTTGTTATTGGTTATGATTTGAGCTTATGAAGTGTTGATTCCTAATGTTGCTACAGCCTATGCTATTCATTAATATCATTGTTATCTATTCTTATCGCACCTGCACAACAAGCATGTTAGTGAAATTACATGAAGGACAGTTTTGAGAAAGGCAAAAATACTATAACAAATGCAAAGAAAAGGGATCTAATTATGCAATTTTACTATACTACATGCGAACAATTGGAAAGAAAAGAGAAACAATTGCAAAGGGGAAGAATTTAAAGCTATCCTATTCACTATACTACATGCATGAAAGACTTAACAATTATTGTTAAATCCTAGTTAACAAGTAAATGGTTATGCAATTGTGATTGAATATTATGTTTAATACGCATATGGTATGAAATGTTGGTGGCGCATTTGGCAAGGTGATAGTGCTAATGGTTATGCAATGGTAAATTGGATTATGTGGTCTATATACATATGGTATATTTGGATAGACTGAATTTTGGTGGCTCTTTTGACAAGGTAATGGGCGTTAAGGGTTATGCAATTTTGTTTGAGATATATAATAAGGAATTGGATATATGATGTGGAGAGCGCATTTGGCAAGTAATATGTGCAGATTCCAACGCAGAGTTAAATTAATGGTGTTAATTAAGCACTGGTTGGCATGTACTGATGAGTAAATGAATTGTGGGTGGAGGCGATGTGCATTTACTGCATGTCACCTTTACCGCTCCCATTAGCCACCACTCTAGTCGGTCTATTGTTCCATCTTGTTGCTGGGGTTATGCTCTGAATTCTTAGCAGAGAGGAACCGCTCAGCCAGCTTGCGTTTTAAGGAATTCGATTACATGTATGTTCTTTTTTTGGCCATTCGTGACTTTGCTCTAGTTATGAAATGATTACTGGCTCAAGTGTATTGGTTTGTGTTTTCCTAAGTGTTGCAACTGTGTGAAATTTGGGTTCTTGGAATGAAGAGTCTATGGTTCTTCCTGTAATAATTTTGAGTTCGTAGAGGTTATTGGTCTTCCTAGGTGATAGCTCTTTGTTATCGTTTCTGGTTTAGTTGGAGGACTTTTGTTTAGTCTTGGGTGGATAGCTATCTTCACGCACTGTCACTAAATCCAGTCTTTGGCTTTCATGGGTTTAATGGTTGAAGGTTTTCTGCATCACTATGTTTTTTTCACTTTGGCATTGGTTGATTTCAGCACTAAGGGTCACGAAATGGGTTCTCCTATTCTTACTCGACCCTGTCTTCACCTTCGTGATGTGGTTGTTTGATTTAAGAACACGAGGGTTATACCATGCATGCGTTAAATAACCTTTTCTAGGCCGAACTAGAGCCCTACCTTTTCGGTTATGGCCCCTGTCATGGATTTGTACCCGTCCACGAATGAGTCGTGGTTCTTCCTATATGCACCATGGCCTCGGAGTTGTCACCATTACAAAGAGTGGTTTTTCTCTCTCTGTGTTGGCTACGGAACAAACCTAGCCCTATACTCTGAAAATTGATCAAGAAGACCAGCCTAGCCTATTGGTTTTACGACTTGGTTATGGTTGATTGGTGGTATAATTGTCGACTTTTGAGCACAGGCTTGACCAGTTTCTCATGTGACAGTTGTGTTGGTTGGTATATAGTCATTGACTCTATTATAACAATGGTAAACTCTACATTTCCAATTGCACTTTCAAAGCACACAGTTACTCCCCTTATGTTAATAACTCGGTATTGTTAATGGAGAAGGCCTCTGCCCCGATTCGATTGGATCTGGGGGTATGCGTAGTTGCCACAGCTTGTTAGGTTGATTGATTTTTTACAATAGTGGTGAATTGATGGTTGATACACAGTCACCGGTATTTTCACTAATGATTATTTGGATGATTAGTTGGCGTTGGTACAAATGCTTGATGTTGCTCACACATGTCGCGTTGTGTGTATGGTGTTTTTGCAAAAAAAAATAATGGGCATGGTAATTGTGGTTTCCTTTGGGGTCGAATGACTATTGAACCAGATCACTGTAGAGAATATATCACTGCATCCTTATGTTTGTTCGATTGTATAAGCCTGAGCTTGCACATCATAGTCAATTATGGTGTGACTAAATCAAAACAACATTGTATTAAATCGATGGCTCAGCATGATCAGTTGAGTTATTACCGTGATTGTGTGTTTGTTCGGTTAAGTGGAAATGTTGCATCATGGTGTTTTGTTGGCCGTGCACTGTGTATAACATAGATGGTTTGGGTTCTCACACTCAGGGATACAAACAGGGTTTTAAGCATGTTTTGTTGCATCCTGGTCATTTGTTGAGATAGGCTTGTTGTTGATACCTCATTGGTTGGATAGGTGTCCTAGATTTTTACAGACACATTAGATTGGGCTTGCACAGTGATGGACTTATACTTGCATGATTGAATTATTCGGCGCATATCTTGTGTTGGAATGGTGGTTGTTGTATGTTTAATTGTCAATTCGGGTTTTGGAAATTTGATCTTGATTATTGGGCGACTACCTATATTTATTTAATGATTGTCATTGCATTCAAATTGACAGACCCGATGGTAGTGATACTGTGACTTCATTATTATTTGGAGTATATTTGTTGATTGAAGTAATGTATGGGCAGTCATTGATTTTGATGGTTTATAGATTGGAAATGGGTAATGTTCAAAAATTGTTATAAAATGCAAAGAATGTAAATGAAAGGAACAGAACCCCTTACAAATTGTGTGGAATACATATTGTCTTGTGGTGACACTGTGTTGGATATTTGATTATGAACAGAGAACTAGTTAAATGCACAGAAATTGTTATTTGGTCAAAATGATTGATGGTTGATACATCACTTTTCGCAGAATGTTTTGTGGATCACTTAGTTAATTTCATGAACAATAATCGTTTTTCTTCCCTTCCATGATTTCATTTTCCACTAATTACAAATCCCATCACCTTCCCATTTCATTTTTTCACTCCATGTTCTGAGATTGATTACAGTCAAGAGAATTTCGGTGCTAAGGCAGTTGAAAGTGACAGTGTCTTGTGTGGAGTACAGTGATGTTTTATTGGTTTTCTTTTCAGTTGATTGTTGTTGTCATTGAGCAATGACCATGTCTTTTCCCCCCTCATTATATCATATTTTCACTCAATACAAACCCCTCACATATCCCAGAACCCTTTTTCACCCCCCTGCTCATTGATTAACAGTAAAACAATTTGTATGGATTGGATTGCATGAGTCTAATACATTGTTGAGCCAAATCTATTTCATATTTTTAAGAGTTGTCATGTATGGTTATTTAAAAGACTATTTGCTAATCGATCACGCATTCAGGATGAGGTTTTTCAGTCAAGGTAACCATGGTCGAGGAAACGGAGGGAGAGGTAATTGGAACCAAGGCCTGAGAAGGCCCAGGTTCTCCATACATTTTGACGTTGATTCACAAGATCTTGGCCAATTGTTTCATGTTGGATTCTTCAATTGGATTGGGCAGGGAATAGTCCAACCTAGGCATGAAAGGCCTCCTTTCCAAGCCCTGCAAGCCCCCAGTATCCCTGTACCTCCTCATGTCTCATTACAACTCGAGGTCCCTGAAAATGATGGATGGAAAGAGATTGTCCATCCGACAGTCTCCCAACATCATGGCTGTCCCAACTTGTCCTTGCCTACTCCTTTGCCTGTTAACCCCATTGCCCAAGATTCCCCTGACCACTCGCCAGTGCAATCCTCCCATGCTAGCAAGAGATTGAAAACTGAGGCACATCATGCCCTTGATAAAGGAAAAGTCATTGTTGCCCCTTCCTCACCCTCCAATGGATCTGACAAATCCATGTCTTCCCTGATGCATTTGAGGGATGATTCTTCCCACGTGATCAGAGAGATTAGGCATAAAGGCTCTGCATAGCCAAAGGAAAATTCAGGAAATTCAAGAGGTGACAGTAGCAATCAAGGAAGGGTTTCATCACAGACTGGGAAATATATCTTTTGAGTTTTATTTTATCTATTGTTTATGACAGTTGACTTCAAGGATCTCTGGACAACATGTTTTATTTTGGATATATGAGTATTATTTTGAAATAATTTCAAATTTCATAAGATAAAATTGCCAAAAGTGAATATGTTGATGGGCGGCACAAGGAGGTGTGTTTTTCTTAACTAATGGTTATGTTATGATTATTTTTATTGTTATGAACTAAAGGGAGTCACAAGGGGTCTTTTAAATAACTTAACTAATGAATTGGTTCAACTTCTTCAACCAATTCTAATTTGTTAAAAGCAAAAGGAAAGGGAGGAACAAGAGAAGGATAGAAGCTGAAGCATACTAAGGTTTTCTCTTTGAGTTTATGTTGAGATAGTTCAGTTTTCATTCATTCATATATTCATCACAAGCCTAATTCTCTTTTATGATAGCAGGGTCTTATTGTAGACAGCAATATTCATGGTTGAATCAAATCATTCAGACACTTGTTTTTCAGAGGTGTTGATATATCTTTGATAGTATGTGTAGACTTGTCTGTTTGTGAATTAGTTTTCATGATTGATAAAGGCAATTGTGCAGAGTCGAGTGGGCAGCAATATGTGCCAAGTTGATCCAGCTTTTAGAGTTCAGTTTTGGTTTTCTGTTAGAGATCCTTTTGTATGTTCCATCGGGGATGTCTAAGTTTGACTTTGGTCCAAGATTTATGTATGAGATTTTGTAAATAAAATGACTCTTTGGTTAATTGGAATGAAATAAAGGATCGCTTTATGTCTCATCTGTCTTGTTATCATCTTGGTGTCTTTACTTTTGTTCTTACATTTATTTCAGCAACTGTTATATTCAGAAAATTACATAAAAAGTGAATTTCCAACAAGCTTTTTGTTGATAAAAGACTATCCTAAGCACTCGTAATTAATACTTGTGAGTTAGGATGTTATTTTTGTTGGCTATAAACATAGGGTGATATTCCTGTCTACTTTGTTTTAGTCAAGTAAAGTTTGAAAATGCTTGAGTAAGATCATTTCATATATTTTCCTCAACAGCATCATATTAATCATTGGTGGGTGCCTCGAACCAAGTAGCGAGAGTCATCAATGCTCTTTGACTTGGTTTCTTCTCATGTGCTTGACTTCGGATCATCACCGCACGATGGAGAATCACACACTTGACAGTTCAGTGATCTAGATGTTTGTCTCAATCTCCCAAACATGTGATATGCATTAGGCCTCAAGAGGGGGTTTCTTTTCAAGCAACCCCCCACAAGTTCTAGCATCAACATTTGATTCCATAGATATAGATCCACTTGTTGTATTCTTTATGTTGGGCCTAAGGAACTCCTTTCATTCTTGGGAATTAGTGGACTTCCCCCTATCGAGATTCAACATCAGCACCTGTATTCTAGGGTTTAGTCCTATGTAGCTTGGTACCTATCCCTCTCCTTGATACTCAAACCCTTTATGTTGGGTGCAACATTGTATTCATTATCATGATTTGTCTTGATGAGTATGAGTATCCCTACCTTATCCCTATTAAGATCAGGTTAACTCACCATTTTGAGACTTTCTTGTTGACAAGTGGTTTCCTTCATCCTCTTCCACGGATGGTTCTCCTTACCATGGAATGTCTATCTCACCTTGGTCCCTTCACTACTTGGTAAAATAAAACTATAATGTATTTCGATCATACAATGTGCTCCTAACCTCATACATTAGGGAGCATTTGTTATCACCAAAGAGTTTTTCGCCTAGAACAAAATGTTAGGTTTACCAAAATACACCACACATAGTATTGGTACCATGTATTTTACCAACTTTTACATCATTTTTCACTATTATGACCTAAAGAACCACTTTTACCAAAGTCATAAAACACCTATATGACTTTTTCCTCTTTAAATTAACCAAAAAGCTAAACAAAATAAAAGAAAATACCAAAACCCTAAAAGTATGGTTAAAATTGATACGATCAAATAATTTTATTACCATGACCATGTCAAGGATAACCACTATTTTAATTATAAAATTTAAGAGGTCACCTCCATTTTCTATAAAACATCCATTGAAAGTAATGAAGTGTTGTCGGAATTTCTCTAGATCCAAGTCACCCATTGTGCTTCATAAGATCTTTTGGACACAACCACTATCACTTTCATTCATAAGGAGAGGAGCCAAGCCACGCACTCAAGAAGCATAAAGAACCCTCCCAAGGAAGAGGCCAAGGAGTCCATTCTCTCCAACAAATCCCCCATAGGTGTATGTAAAAGGATTTCAAATGGGTAATGAGAGATTTGTTCATTCTTTTATAAGTATGTTGTTTTGGTTTCTCTTTATTTTCTACAGTTATTTCCTTTCCCAATGAATAGAATAAGCTTGAAGATGAGTAATACCATTTAAGTTAGGGTTTCTAACTTTACTTTCATTATCTTTGTATGTTATCTAGCACAACCACTAGATATGTAGGATTTTCTAACCCTTATTGTAGATTTTACAAAACAAGTAGAATGGTGTGGTTGAATGGAAGAATCAAGCTCTGGAGGAAATGGTGAATTTCATGTTGCAGCCTTGATCTCTTGCTCTAAAGTTATGGGAAAAATCCATTAATTATGCATGTTACATCTAGGACGTTTTCCATATAAATCCTTAAAGGGAGTCACCCCTTTTGAAGCTTTGAGTGGTCGAAACCCACATTTAAACACTTTAGAGACTTTAGAGTGTTTGGTTCTTGAGCATGGGCTCACATTCTTATAGATAAATGTAAGGCATTAAATCCTAAAAACTAATCTTGCATTTTTCTAGGATATCATGTTTGAGTTAAAGGCTACTAGCTTCTCAACCCCATCACTAATAAGCTAGTTAATTCCAAGAGTGTTTGTTTTGAAGAGAGTTCCTCAAGTCACTCTCATGGTGATTCATGATATGCAACCAATCCAATTTTCACAATGAATTCTACTGACAACAAAGTTTGCAATCCACCTGGCTTGATTCCTAATGATGAGCACTCCTTTTCCTCTTCTTCAAATGATGGGGGTGATGATGAGGGTTTTGTTATAGATTCAAAGGCTACATATCCTCCTCATGATGCTCCTATAATAGTGCCACACTAGGTACACTAGAAAATAAAAGTATCAGGCAAGTTTGTTGGAGATCCATCAAAATCGTTCTCAGTTCCACATAGCTCCAGAGTCATTTTCTACTACAAAACCATTGTCACAAATTTGTAGACCTTTCAAGAGGCTACTAGAATTCATGAGTGGGACATAACTATGTACGAGGAGTATAACTAACTAATGAGGCACACCTGGGATCTAGTTCCCCTTCCTAAAGGAAGAAGGCTTGTTCAATGTAAGTGTATATATTGAACAAATTTTGTAGTGGGTGGTATGGTGAACAAGAATAAATCTTGATTGATGGTGAAGGGATTCTCATAGGTACTTGGCATTGACTACAATGAGATGTTTTCACTTGTTGCAAATATGGGCTCGATCCAATTTGTGCTAGCCATTATTGCATCTCATCACTAGGAATTTCATCAGATGGATGTGAAGAGTGCATTTCTTCAAAGGAGGATATTTGCATGGGTAAGCCTCAAGGGTTCACAAAAGACTCTATAATGGTGTGTAAGCTACAAAAATCCCTATATTCCCTCAAACAACCCCCTAGAACTTGGTATGAAAAGATGGATTCCTTCCTTCTCTCTCATGGATTTTCTTCATGCCATTATAATCCCAATATCTACATTATGCAGTAGGATGACTCTCTCATGTTCATGGTATTGTACATATATGATCTCTTGATCACCATCATCTCATCAACCGATCCATATATATGAGGGAATGAAATGAAGCACAAAAATAAGATGGAAGAATAGACATATAGTAATACTCAATTTCTATTAAAGAATGAAATATGCAAAGACTGTAAAAGAAAATACAGAGTGAAATGAACTCGTTAGAATGGTGGTAGCTTATCTCTAAGAAGAGATGTGACTGCTACGCACATTCACATGAAGATGGTTACAATGAGGCACCAAAGGCATTTTTAACATAAAGAATAAATGATAAAACCCTAAACATCCAAAACCCTAACCCCAGAAGATGAAATTCCAAAAGGTTTGTGGGCCTCGATGGGGGTAGATGATATGTCAACTTCCCTAGGGCGTAACTTTTTCATAGGATCTCCATTTGGGGCACTCGATACCTCATCGGAAAGGTCTAGCCAAGGATTAAATATTTTAAATGTCCCAATAAAGGCTTTTAGCATCTATTGGGTGTTTCCATGTCAAAAAAACCTTCGTTTAGGACCTCAAAATGAACCCAGAAGTTTGGGACCCGAAAAAATGTAGGAAAACTACCAAAATGGAAACTGTATGTTGAGTTAATGGAATAGGTGGGCGACCATTGATTTCCACCTGGATCATTCCTCCCCCCTTAGGAAGAAATGGTCTCCATTGCGTTGAGTTCCCCCATCAAATGGGGAAAATTCTGTTGAACTTGATGCTTGGTGAGCCACTTGCCTTGGTGCAGTAGTTGCCCTACTTTGACAACTCGATAGAGTTGGATATTCTATTGGTGGGTTCCCTTAATCTGTGTGTCCATGATCTTATCAATTGTTGCTTGTTCCATGTAGTCAGGGTTGAGATCTGTAGGTGTCAACTACTTTGACATCTCTGATGTGTCTAGTAGTGGTGGAAAATATGGCCGAAGGAGGTCCACATTGAATACTGCATGTAATCCAAGGAAGGGGGGAATATGTAACTCAAAATCATTGTTTCCCATAGCCTTGGTGATGGTGTAAGGTCTATAGAAGATTGGTCGTAGCTTTCGATGGGGTCTTGTAAGGCACTCCTTCTGTAAATGCAACCAAACCTTATCCCTGACTTGAAACTTGCGGGAAACCCGATGTTGATCATGGTGTTGCTTGTACTTGGCATTGGCTTCCTACAAAATATCATGGACCTATTGGTGGATGTGCTAAATATGTTCAATGAATTTGGTGGCCTTTTAGCCTCAAATTGAGAATGGGAATATTATGCATGTGTGGATGCAAGGGGCAGGGCTACATCAATGGGGACCAATGGTTGAAAACTCTAGCCCACCTGAAATGGGTTGTGGTCGGTCAAGATATGGAGTGTTATGTTGTAGTTGTGTTGTACATAAGGAAGGCTCTCATCCCATGTGTGTGGAATCTTGGATTTGTACATGAGCATCATATTAACGACCTTTTTCTATCCATCAGTTTGAGGGTGGAAGGCAGTGGATTTAGTGATCTTGGTGTCCAACAATGGTCAGAGGCTCGACCAGAATGTGCTCAAGAATCTGTTGTCCCAATATGATATGATGGTCTATGGTAGTCTGAAGTGTACCCATACACACTCAAATAATAGCTTAGCGGTGGCCTCAGTTGTGATACTCTTCTTGCAAGAGGTTCGAATGGACATCTTAGATAATCAATCAAAAACCACGAATACATAGTCATTTCCATGCTTAGTGGAGGGGAGACCTGACATGTAGTCCATCAATATGGATTCCCAGGGCAGAGGAGTGTACAATCCTTGTTTTTCAATGGTTGGCTTCACAATGGAGCATGCAGTGTAGGATATGATATACTTACTAACATCATGTCAAATCTTCGACCAACAGAAATACTTTTGCAGTATTTGCATTGTCTTATCCATTCCAAAGTGTCCTGCCACTCGACTATAGTGGGCTTCCCAAATCATCTTTGCATGCTCTCTTGAAGGAAAACATAGATGATCTGGATGGCATAGAAGTCCATCCTGAAGATGGAAGTTGGAAACATCCGTGCATGTTCCCAACATTTGGTAGGTTGTAGCAAAGTCAATATCGTTGTCATAGAGTTGGGACCACCCAGAGGTATCATGCTTGCAAGAGTCAAGCACCATGATTAGTACTGCAACTTGAGGTCGAATCAGGCAATCAGTGACACGATTGGTGCTCCATTTATTATACTTAATGTTGAGGATAAATTGTTGCAAGTATGTGGACCACTTTTGATGGTGATCATTTATCAATTTGCCTTGTGTCTGTATGAACTATAGAGGCTTGTGATCTATATGGATGACTATCTCCTTCCATAGAATGTAATTCTTCCACTGGTGACGTACTTGTATGATGGAATACATTTCTTTTTCATAGGTGGGGTACTTACGAATGACATCTGAGAGTGTCTCACTATGATAGGCCATTTGATGAACATGTTGAGTGAGAATGGAACCAACAATGTAATCAGAAGCATCAGTCCAAACCTCAAATGCTTGTTGCAGATCAGGTAATACAAGCACCATGTCTGAGCATAAGCGATGTTTCAAATCATCAAAAGCTTTATGTTTTGATATTCCTCACACAATTTTTTCTTTGCAACCACCCTTGGTCACTTGCATAATAGCCCATGCGATATGGGAGAACCCGAATACAAATCTGTGATAGAAGTTGGAAAGGCCTAAGAAGCTCCGAAGCTCGGTTAATGTTGTCGGGGTTGGCCAGTCACAAATGACTTGGATCTTGGCTAGATCAACATGCACACCATGCTCATCTATAATGTATCTAAAGTATTGGACCTTGTTCAAGCCGAAGGAGCATTTCTCTAAGTTAGCATATAACTCGTGTTGTCATAGAGTGTGGAGGACCTGTTGAATATGTTGTAAGTGTTATGCCCAACTCTTGTTGAAGATGAGGATGTCCTCCAAATATACAACCACAAAGGAATTGTTGAAGTGCCACAATATTTCATCCATCAACCTTGTGAAGGTGGTTGGGGAATTCGTCAAGCGAAAGGGCATGACCAACCACTCAAAAAGACCTTCTTTAGACTTGAAAGCGGTCTTCCATAAATCAGTTTATTCTATGGGGACCTGGTGGTAGTTGAACTTGAGATCAATCTTACTAAAGTACTTGGTCCCCTTGAGTTATTCAAGAAGGTCGTAAATTTGAGGAATTGGGTTCCATTTCCTGGATGTGATTTTTTTTAGAGCTTTGTAATCAATATGAAGTCGTCAGGTCTCGTATTTCTTATATATGAGCACGATTGGGTTTCTATGGGGTGAGGAGCTTGGTCAAATGTGCCATTTATAGATAAACTCTTGGATTTGGCACTTTATTTCCTCATTTTCCAGGAGAGAGCATCGATACACTAGCTCGTTAGGAAAAGGAATTACAGGAGTTATCTCAATTGAATGCTTGACCTGACAATGCAAATGCACCCCAGTAGGTGAGGTGAAGATGTCCTCATATTCTTCCATGGCTTTGTCCACTTCATTTTGCTGTGTAGAGGATCCCTATGCAAAGGCCGTGGATGTGGATGCAACCTTCTATTCATTCTGAGAGCGAATCATGAAGAGGACAAATTTAGCAGTCTAGGAGATGACCTTCCTGCACTACTTAACTGAGACTAGAGAAATTGCAGTAGGTGGAGCTACCTTTGGGATACTGTACAATTGTTTGTCCACATTAACAATGACACTAAGAGGTCTAGACTCATACACATCATGATGTTTCCACATATATGGTTGGCCTAAAATAACATCACAAAATTCAAGTGGGGCAACATCACACAATACATCATCCTTGAAGGGATTGATGCCATAGGGTAGGCAACATTTTTTGCTAATGTAGAGATCTCATCATTGGCTGAGCCACCCGATGTTGTACGGTTGTGGATGTGGTGTTGTCAACAACTCCAACCACTTCATTACCTTTGTTGAGATGAGGTTCTTTTGGCTTCCACATCAACAATGAAATGTAGCAGAGCACCCTTCACCCACATCTGCGAGTGAAAAAAGTGCTCACCTTCCTCGGACTCTTCTGATTCGTTTGGTTGGTTCTTGGTGGTAAATACTGTGGCATTGGGTTCTGCATCAATGATCTACTTCACCTTGTGTTGCTCTAAATTAGAGTTAGAGCATGGATCTAACTATGAGGATTTTATCTCATCCACCAATGACTGCTTCAAGCGACATTCATCGGTGTTGTGCCAGAGGCTTTGATCGAATTCGCACCACTTCCCAGTGTCTTTCTTCATCTTCCCATTACCCTTCCTTGTTTGTGGCTTAAAAAGTTTTCCTATGATTGTCCATCCTTGATTTTTCCTTTGTTCTGTGTGTTGGGGCTACCTTTTCCCGGCTTCTGTTTTGATGCATTCACAGATCCAAACTCTCGCTTATTCCTCTGCTTAAAATTTTGCTCGATTTTGATAGCATATTGATAAGCAACTCCCAGCGACAAGATGTCCAGAAGCTCCATTTCTATTTGGATGTACCTATGTAGGGCCTCACAGTATTTTATAGCCAGATGTCACTCAAGTATTTGATACCCAACTTGGTGTGCGAGCTATGGAAGGTTTTTGTGAACTACAACACCATTTGGTCCCTCTCTTGATGCAGTGTGGTCCATCTCGCGTACTGGTCATCGTAGTTTCCAATAGGGTAATATTCTTACTTGATGGCATCCATAAAAGAGTCCCAAGTGGGCTCAAACCAAAATATTCTGGACTCCTCTATGGAGTTTTTTTCAAAGTAAGTCTCCCACCAATGTTTGACATGGGGGACCGTCTTAAGGAGCGCAAAGGTGATCTTTTTCCTATTGGGAAAATTGTGGATAGAGAAATAACCTTCTAGTATATTTAAACACTTTTCCAAAGCATCCACATCTATCTAACCTTCAAATATGGGAATATCAAAATTAATTTGTACCTTGAAGGGGGTGGTGCCTCCAAAGTGGTCGCTTGACGAAGATGCATTTGTTGTTGTCAGCAACCGCTGAAAGATTTGGGAAAAATGATCCATCATCTCATTCCTATGTTTCACAAGGAATTTCATGAGAAACAACTTAATATGATCTCTTGCTCCCTTGTCTCTCTATTATTCCACCATGGGAGGTCGCTCATGATGGCAAGAGCAGTTTGCCTCAAGAGAAACTAGCTCGAGACCCAACTCTCTATATCCTAACCTTGTTGGGGACATGCACTAAGAAACGAAAAAGAGAAGACTGCTATGATACCACTGATCCAGATTTATGAGGGAATGAAATGAAGCACATAAATAATATAGAAACACAAAGATACAGTAATACTCAATTTATATTAAAGACTGAAATATGCAAAGACTATAAAAGAAAATATAGATTGAAATGAACTCGTTGGAATGGTGGTAGCTTATCTCTAAGAAGAGATGTGACGGCTATGCACATTCGCAAGAAGATAGTTACAATGAGGCACCAAAGGCCTTTTTAACATAAACCATAAATGAGGAAATCATGAACATCCAAAACCCTAACCCCAAAGGATGAAATGTCAAAAGGTTTCTGGGTCTTGATGGGGGTAGTTGATACGTCAACATCCCCAGGAAGTAACTTTTGCATGCGATCTTCGTTTGAGGTGCTCGATACCTCGTTAGGAAGGTCTAGCCGAGGAGTACACATTCTGAATGACCCAATACAGGACTTCGAAATATGTTGGGCATTGCCACATCAAAAAAACATCGTTTAGGGCCTCAAAACAACCCCAGAAGTTTGAGACCCGAAAAACTGTAAGAAAATTGCCAAAATGGAAACTCTATGTTGAGCCAGTGGAATAGGTGGGTGGCCATCGATGTCCACCTATATCATCAACATCCATTGTTGCTGTAAAATTTTCTTGCGTGACAGGTTTTTGATGAGTGACCTAAGGCTGCTACATTATTTTCTTGGGATTGAGATCACTCAATATAATTCCAGGATCATTATAGCTCAGTCCAAATATGCTTTAGATCTACTCTCATGATTTCACATGGCTAATTGCAAGCTTGTTGCGACTCCATTTCTCTCTGGCGTCAAACTCGAGGATGCATGTTGATCACCCTTCATGGATAGCACCCAATACAGACAATTGGTTGGGAGTCTTATTTATCTCACACATACCAGGCCCAACATCTCATGTTGTTGGAATCATTTCCAAAGTGGTACAGGAACCCCACAAATCGCACTAGAAAGCAACCAAGTGGATCTTTTTCTACATTCAAGGAACACATAGGTTTGGGATTCATTATGCAACATGTTGCAACCTTGATTTAGTGGGGTATATAGATTTAGATTAGGGAGGTGAAGTTGGAGATCGCAAATCCACTTCAAGCTACCTCTTTTCCCTTATTTCTAGTCTGATTTGTTGGTTAAGAAAGAAGCAATTAACCTTGTTATATTTACCATAGAGGCAGAGTATCAGGGAGGTGTTAATTCAACCATTGAAGCCACCGGGATTAATCCTATTCTCACAAAGTTTAGTATCTAGTATCATTTCTCATCTATTATTTTCTATGACAATCAAAATACTATTCAAATCTCATGAGATCCAGTTCAACGACACTGAACCAAGCACATTGAGATTCATATGCACTTCATTCGGGAGATTATTCATGGACAAGCCATTGATTTGAGATATTGTCCAACAATGAAGAATATTGTTGACATCTTCACCAAACCTTTTACGGAGGGAAAGTTCATTCATTTACGAGCTCTACTAGGGGTGCGAGCAACTTCTACTGTAGAGAAGGCTACATAGTCTTATATAGCCTCTCAAGGGGATTTTATCCCACTCGACGTTTAGTGGTATTTTTTTGTAAATGGGAACCTAATATGGCTTATACTTGTCGGGACCCATCTTTTCATTTATGCCCCACATACTCACCTAAGTTGCTCTTATGGGAGGATGTTGGTGCATATTTCCATGTGCTTGCTTACTTCAACACACTTGCTTTAGTGTTTTTTTTGCCTTGCATGCGTTGTTTGTTGTAGTGCTTTCATGTGCACAAGTAGTTAAGCTTACTTAACATGTTTTTCTTCCTCGCTTTAAGGAGATATTTGTGGCATGCCTATGCATGGGTTTTCTTTCCTGGATCTCTTTAGCAAACACTTGCATTTGTATTGCTTAGATCAATATTGTTTTAGTTCAATTAGTGAGTTAATGAGCATAGTGATACCCTTTTACCATAGTTCTGTGTACTTCTCTAATCTATGTTCTTTTCTTTAGACTCTTGATCTTGGGTGGTTCTGTAACCACTGCATTTCAAATCCACAACCAAAGGCAATAGCATTTATGCAACTCGGTTACTCAACTAAATCTCACAATTTTTCTTTATGTTATTGAGACATAATTCTAATATTAAATAACATGTGATTAATAATGGGTCAAAATTGTGATATCCATTGTATCGATTATAACTAAAGTGTTTAACTATATATCTTCCTTTATGTCTGACTCTTATATCAAAGTATTATTAACATTTTTGTTATTCCACAAATTCATTATTAGTTTTTTTCCACTAAATGTTATAATCTCTCACACATATATATAATCACTTATTTTTTTAATATATATATATATATATATATATATATTAAAAAATGATTTTTTCTTTATGTTATTGACACATAATTCTAATATTAAATAACATGTGATTAGTAATGGGTCAAAATTATAAGACATGATTCTAATATTAAATAACATGTGATTAGCAATGGGTCAAAATTGTGATAACCATTGTATCTATTATAACTAAAGTGTCTAACTATATATCTTCCTTTATATGTAATTGAGACATAATTCTAATATTAAATAACATGTGATTAGTAATGGGTCAAAATTGTGAGACATAATTCTAATATTAAATAACATGTGATTAGTAATGGGTCAAAATTGTGAGACATAATTCTAATATTAAATAACATGTGATTAGTAATGGGTCAAAGTGTGATAACCATCGTATCTATTATAACTAAAGTGTCTAACTATATATCTTCCTTTAAGTGTAACTCTTATATCAAAGTATTAAAGAGTGGGAGAAGATATTAAAGAAAAATGTATAGGGTGGGAGTGGGAGATATTAGAGAAAAATGTGTAGGAAATAGAATTTAAACATGGTATGTATGAGATTAATAATAAAGTAGATTTTGATGTGAGTGAAGGGTTTGTAGAATTTGGTTTAGAGTTTTGATGGAAGAATTAGAAAAAAATGGTTTTTTTAATATTAAAATGGAATATGATTGATTATGAAAGATTAGAATGTAATATATATATATATATATATATATATATATATATTATTTTTTAATTACTAATGATGATTAGGGTTTAGTTCATAGGAATTATTTTTTGAATGTCAAAAGTATGTTTGTTGGTTAATTTCATCAACATTGATTCAAATCAGAATGTAATAGATGATTTAGACAATAATTATTAATAATATTAAAATGGTTTTAATTGATTAATTTTTTATTTTTTCAATGAAAATAAAAATAAACATTTTCATTAATTAAAATAAGAGGAGTATAA